>JACSZP010009624.1:0-10379 GCA_016161895.1 Pinna nobilis | reverse complement strand
TGAAATGGCTTTGAGTTTGAAAGTGATAGACAGACAGAATATAATTATTGATGGTCTGTATTTTGAGGTGGTCTCCTATGTTAGGCAAGGGTCCACTATACATATAGATATGTACCATATATGTATCTTGATGTTTTATAAAAAGATACGTACAGTCAACTCCGCATATAACGAGATCGCATGTAACGAGGTACCGGTTGTTACGAGGTGATTTCTATTCCCGGTGCACTTTCCATGCATTACTTTGTGAATGCGAATAACAAAGATTGGCTATAACGAGGCAAATATCTTGCCCCCTTCAACCTTGTTATCCATGTTGTATATGGAGTCAACTGTATATTGTAAGTTACAGGTTTAAAGGGTGACTGGGTTTTTCCTCTAGTCCATAAATGTGTTGTGATCAGATAAATCCAATTTGTGCTGTATTCGTAATTTTATTAATTACTGTATGCAGGGAAATTTTTGTCCCGGTTTTATTTTCGCCCCTTTCTCCCCCATTTTATCAGTGGGCAAACTTAAAACTGGGCGATTTAAAAATGTTATCTGTTGAATGATCCCATAGGAAATCTATTCAAAAAAGTTACCTGTAGTTAGAATATAATTGTGTAATGAAGGTCAGGAAATAAAGGGGAGGTGATCAAAAATGTACCAGTAAGTGAAATAATGCCCAAAGTGGCTAGCAGGTGTCAGTCTAAGAAAACTATCCAAAATATATCAAATACTGGTAAATGTTCACTGGCTAATAATATTATGAATGGACTAAAAAACATCTTGGTTGGCTAATGTTTTGGCTATCAATTTTCTGAGTCCAGGGTGAGCCCTGCAAATCTGGAGGAACGTAATTCTCCCCATTACTTTCAGTTACTTAAAACTCCCTTCAAACCGAACACTGTTCATTCCGGAAACCGGACATGATTTTTGACCATAATATAGCATTTGTATGCTAATTTGCCTGAAAAAAACGGACACTTGATTTAAAGTATTTTTCACACTTATACATGTATGATAATTTCACTTTTTTCAGGAATGTTATACATAAATCAAATTTTATGTAATGAACAAAATTACAAAGAAATATTATTTCCATAAGTTCAAAAAACGAACTTAAGTTCATTGACAAAACCAATAAAACATTGTTAGAAAGGGAGTTTACTCTTCCAAACCTAAAATTTCGATATTTCTGAAAACTGGACACCTGTCCAAACCGGACAAAACATCTGTCCTGGAGACTTTCCGGTATAGACAGTTTCCACTGTATATGTAACATCATTCAGACATTTTTTTCAGGGCATTCAATGATTCACTAGAGGAATTATGTTACGACTCACTTAAGCACATCTGCAAACTAGAAACTCTCTTAGTCTTCAAATCAAGTAAAAGTTTTGTTCACAAACATGTGTTTATTTGTATGCTAGCTGTTGCATACATTTCTTCTTCTTCTTTTTTTACAAAAAAGTGTATTTAGTAGCTTGAAGCTCTTGAAATAAAAACTGTGTACATTTGCTCACAACACATGTGGGCCCTATATTGTATAAGAGTCAGAACCAGCAATCCTATATTGTTTTAAATATCATTCTCTTCCCTGTTACTTTGCTGGTGAACTTCACACATGATGACCAATTTGAGTATTTTGAAAATGCTTCAGAATAATATCAATGTAATGAAACATGCACAGTTGGGTATCAAATGGGCATTAACACTTATCAGAGGGGAGAAACTTAATGGGCTGCACATTAAACAAGGGTCTATTAGGAAATATACCAAAAACACTGATGGATACATTCGAAACAACAATTAAAACAGACAAACATCTGAAACATCACATATACTGGTAATGATGATTTGTAATAGGGAAATACTTTTATTTCTTAGCAAATCTGTTCTCTCAATCTACATGCACATGTATCCACATCAATAGTATTGACATTACAGGTACATCCCCAAATTTCAACACTGCAACCAAACTGTCTTAAATTTGTTTATTTTATTTGGCCAGAAATTTCAATGTATACCCCCTTCCTGAGAATGGATAAAACAAGTCCAGGTGACATCACCTGAAACCCTCTCAGGAAAATCACACTCTGGTCATTATCATTACTATTTTAAATTAAATAAAGAATTTCACATTATGATTAGTAAATACCTGTAGAATACCTTACGTATAACAAATTTGACACTTATTTTTTACATGTAATCACAAAACCTGTATGTAAAATATATTCACTTTCATCGAACTTGAATTCACAACATACCAATGACTTGCAATTCTTAATCTAAAAGAACAAAACTAAAATAGTTAGAGCCAAGTTAGATTATAAATATGACCTCATTACAATGAATGGACCTACATGTATGGTGTTTGCATATTCCTTTCCTTCAATTTATTCTATAGATAGATACAGCAGTCGGTAGCTGCAATCGACACACTCGCTGGCTCAGCTCAGAAATAGAACGTCTTAGCCTAAAAGTTAAATTTTGAAACCCGAGATTGAAGTTGCCAACTCACTTGAAAACGTGAATAAGAAAAATAACAACAAAAACCAAAATATTGACAGGCGCCTAAAACACAGTTTCAAAGGAAATCGTGAAAAAAGATTTGGTAACATAGAAGAAAATCCTTACCCTAAAATTTTCCCGAAAAAGAGCCATGTTCCATAAGCAGCACTTTCAATTTACTTGGTTAATGGTTTAAACTGTCAATTCGCACCTTGCAAGTACCCCATTTTAGAACGGAAATGGTTCAAGTAGTAGGTCGCGACAAAGTGACGGATAAAGACTTGAATTTTATAAATCGGATAAAATTGGATTTTGCGAACGGTATCGGTGAATGTAAAACATCCAAGTTTACTTACTTGCCAAGTCACCCCGTAATTACTAGGACCAGAGACATGTATATACAGTCATATACTTATGAACAAACATAATTTTACTATATATTTATAGTGAAAAGGCATTTTTAAAAAATCGCCTAGGTTTTCAGAGCCTGAATCATTTTCTATGTTATTTGTACACAAAATTTCGAAATTTTATGTAGTTTCTGTAGTCAGTATAAATCTTAATGGTTTTCTTACAGCAGATTTTGAGATTACATGAGAATAACTCGTTTGTTAGAATTTTAAAATGCACACTCTCTATATAACGTTACTTATTTACAGGATTTTTGACGACTTGGAAATCTTGTGTTCTACTTATTGCATCTTTTAACCTCTTGACAGAAAATAAATGTGTTTGTATGAAAATATTTTTGAGTAAATTGTGAATTTTTAAAGAAAGGTTTCATTAAAATCGGTTGATAGTAATAGAATAAGAGCAGTTTTAAACAATATAGATTTACCGAATAAATATATAGTGAAAATGACGTTTGTTCATAAACATATGGCACAATGCCGTACGTCTCTGCTAGGGCGACTCTCTATTCTGCATGTAAATTTTTTTATTAAAAAAAATGATAAAGAAATTGCATGTCTCCCCATAAAAAAGATTTTCAAATTAATTTTTATAAAAAAATAATAAATTTGAGTCTTCCCGATGAGTATAAAAAATGTCCCCACTAATTTTTTTCAAGGTTGGCAAGTCTGCCTTTATAAATTTACGTTTTCTTGTTTTTCCGACATTCTGTTCGCCCATTTGTCTATGCAAGGATCCAGGATTATTTCCAGGGGGTCGGGGTCCAAATTGTGGTAAGGAAAATTCCAACACTGTTTAAATGAGAAATCTAGACTTGTATAGACCAATGGTGGCAAATATTTCGCCTCTAGCCCCTCTAGATCCGCGCATATTATTCATACCATTATTTCAAGAATCAGTCTCTTTGGTTTTTGCATGGCCTCATGGTTTCTGTAGTTGGTTGTTTTGTTGTTCAACACACTCAATAGTCTTTCATTTATATGGATACATTGTACCTCACATGTAGTATGCCGTCGGATGAATATGGCCTTTATGTCTCATGTGTCTGGCACTGGGGATTAGGCCTGTTGCTGAGTGCTTAAACTATCAAAACACGGACTACATGTACATTGTACTTTAACACGAGACATCGGTTTTCATTGTCTCAACCAAACGGGACAGGTACGACCAACAGAAGTGCGACGCGGATTCGGACCCACGACCTCACGACCAGAGGATGAACTCGATAACTACTGAGCCGCGACGTCCCGATCAGAGGATGAACTCGATAACTACTGAGCCGCGACGTCCCGGTTTATTTTACTCCCAAACACATGTGCTGGGATATGCTATGAATTAACAAAAACAATCAATGTTTTCCTGAGCGTGCGCGGATCTAGAGGAGGGGGGGGGGGTCCGGACTCCCCTGGAATTGGCAAAATATATATCAATAATGGTTAACGTTAATTATGCTTAAATTCTCATTTTCACAGGATATTTTTGTTCTTTTTTACATGTCGAACCCCCCTCTTTCCTGGAAAATATCGACCCCCGGGAAAAAAATCCTGGATCCGCGCATGCTGAGGCACAGGGAACCTGCGAGAACTTTCTGAATCGGATGACTTCTTCCGATTGATATCCGACTACTGAGGGGACCTCAAAGTAAATATAGTTGAAAAGAAAGCAGATACATATATAACTCCTATATGTCTATAATGAAAGTAAGTTAGTTTCCTGTTGGTTTGAATTATATTTTCATACGACCCTTATTTAAACACTAATTGCGCTTGAAATAAAAAAATTTAGAGGCACGTTAAATAACCCCCGCTGCTCAAAGATTGTAAATGCTTAACATTCATCAGAGACGTATATCATTTATAAACCATCTTGCAGCCACTTGTAAACAAAATAGGTACCATGAATTTCATTTTTATTTGGTCTTTTTCCACAATCTCTCAAGAAAAAATAAAGTACCAGCACTCAACAGATAGCACTAAAAGCCTGAAAAAGAATTAATTTATTCGTTGATGAAAATCGAAACATTAGAAGAAGAAAAAAGAGAGAAAAAAACCGCACCTTCATGTTCGTCTTATCAGTCTTCGAACGTCTGCAATCTTTTGGATACCGGTGTGCCGGTAAAATTGCGACGTATGTACACGCCCATGCGCGGATCCACGATTTTTTTTTCAGAGGAAGTAGGGGCTTGGGCTTGTGGCAAGGGAAAAAACTATTAAGACAAGGACTTATATATACGGCACGAGCCTTGTTAATAAGTCCTTTGTTAAAATGAGCATCTAAGCGTCATTGACCAATGATGACAATGATATTCTTTGCTCGTGCATCTAGAGGGATGGGTGGGTCACTGGAATTTGCAAAATATACACCACCATTGATCTATAATATGGCTTTCCATTAGCAAGATGTATTTCCCTTCGTTGGCCATGTTGTGTGGCAGCTGGTATATTTTCCTGCATAAATCAGCCAAATTTGATGAAGTATTATTTAAGTTCCGACAAACTTTTGGGGGTTTAATATTTAGTTCAGGTCTTCATTAATCTAAACAAGTAATTGTGATAAAAATGGTGATGTTCTATTTACTACTACTATGTCATCAAATTTGGTTTCTTAAACTGAAGAAAGTTTCTGTGTTGACACATAATATGGCCGTGAGAGGGGAATAACTCTTGGAAAATAATGCATATGGAAACCCATCTATACTTAGAATCTCATTTTAACAGGGTTTGGGTTTCCTTGCCACAAGTTGGACCTATACCCTGGAAAAACACCTTGGATCCGCGCATGTCAGTATCAGTTTCAAATTAGTCCATCCTACCTACCTTTTCCTGTTCTCCAACATATGACCTTCTTTTCCCATTTACTCGGTTTAAAGTAGTCTATACTACAGTTAAAAAAAACTTAACAAGGTTGAATTAGTGGTGATGTTTAATTCAAATAGAGATAGCCTACATTGACAAAAATAATTATAGGGATACTTTTAAGAAATAGCACCTTGCTACGAAAGCCGACTAGGCTCAATTTCGTAAAAAAAAATATCGCGAAATAATGCGAAACTTTCGCGTAATTAATAACGCGAAACTTCATATATGACAAATCCTAATATTTGAATTATTTTCAACATGGGAGACGGCGAGTTTTGGACGTTATTTAGTAATGCAGATATTAGGGAAAATATTACAAAAGCCGATTAGGCTCAATTCCTGGATTGAATGAATTTTTTGTCCTTCCTGATATATCTTATTTTATCAAATAAGATATCCGACAGGACTACCATTTCATTGAATTTCATTCAAAGCGACATAAAATATATTCAGTCCCTCCCTCTATACGGCATGCAAGCGTAGTCTTTTTAACTTTCTTTTCAAAGTCAATCTGCTGATAATAATTTTTTGTGCATGGTTTTCTCGTAGACTTCCACTTTAAAGTAATTAAACCTTTCAGAAGAAAGCTATCGGACTTACAAGAAAAAAACATACCCCCCCCCCTTTTCCTTTGAAAATGTTCTGGATCCGCCTTGCATTGCACACCCAAACAAATCTCAAACTCGACGCCCCTTTCAAAAAATCTAGATCCACCCATAGGATACTCCCCTCTAGATCCTCTTATGACGTATATCCATGGTTCCCAAGCTCCGTCAATTCAATAAATAAATATGAAAAGGCGGTGAGGTGTTTGATGTAACGCAAATTCTTCTTCGTCGTCCGGGTCCGTATTATCCGCATTGATTAAAAAAACGAATTTGCAATTGAATTTGTTAATGGATAAATAAAACAATTTAGATTGAGTTTATGGAAATAAACATTGTCGTTCTTAACTACTTGTAGTGTTTTTCAAAATTTTGGATCATATTTTAAATCATTTTGACTTTGTTTATTGAATCTGAAGCAAATACTGCAGCTCCCGAAGGAAAACACTAAATGCCTCAAAAAGCAAAGAAATTACATCTATATTTATTTTATGTATAATTGAGCTTTAGATTTTATTATCGTGTTAACTTCGAATTCTTTTCCTATCAAATATTAAATTTATTTTGAATCATCTCTTGTTACATGTTTTACATTGAATATTTTTGTGAAAATATACAAACAAACTTTTATTTTGTAAATTGCGCATTATACAGTACTGTTCAGTAGTTTCAGTTGTTTCAAAGGTCTAAAAGTCTTCTGGAAAGAATAATGTTTTTTCTTACTTTCATAATTGTTCATTACATTTCATTCAAGATCAAACAATGGATCCTTTAAAGCCCTATCTAGCTTTTCAAATCGCTTGAATAAGGACGAACCTATAATTGGGGTCTTACATTCGCAATCCTGGATTTAGTAAAACCCTACCCGGCTCACATGGTAAAATTCCAAGATGGCAGACAAAGAGTAAGTGCGTCCCTCGTGGGTGTTACGTTGTGAATTTACATCGAAATTGAAATGCGATTTATTATTTATTTATTCTGAAATTGGTTTTGTTGTCATCAAGAAGAAGTGTATAGCTGTTTACATTGACTACTTGTATGATAAACTGCATTTCAAACCTGGTCCTGCATGTGCGAATCCGAACTTGTTACACTGGGTCTTGGAATATAATTAAAGTCAACTGATTACGGATTCTAAGAATCTATAGCGTCTTAACATGATCAAGTAAACTTGCAATGCTGTTATTTCAATATCGTACTTATTAAATGCCATTTTACTATAACATTGTGTCACTGTTTTCTGTATTCGCACTTTGGTCCATGTCGTTGACATCTCTGTCAGTCTATGACAATCTAGAACTTTCGTTTTAGATGGGTCATTATTTTCACTTTAGATTTAATTAACCCAAGTTCTTTTAAAAGATAGAAAGTTATCAAAGTTCACGTAGATACAAGTTTTGTACATGTCTTCTTTGTATAGCATGGGTTGAAAAAGTTTTTTTTTCTACCATGACATTGTGGACTTTCTAGGGCCTGGGGTGAGTTTAATCCATTTTGGGATTCTGTCAAGGGACGTTTTCTTATGCTTCTGTTTACACTTTCCCTGTTTCACTTTCAATTAACATGGATCAGACCATAGCCTCTGAACTGGGTAAAATGATCACATGAAATGCCAGCATGAGAAAACGGCCCCTGACAGAATCGTTTAATTTAAGGTTTTGTGGTGAGATGAATCATTGAAAAAGAAAGGTTAACACCGAAAGGGCACATCATTTACAAATCTCAATGTGTAGCTTTCTACACTTAACATTCTTTGCACTTTTGGACGAAAATATATCAAGTATTTATGAAATGTACACAGGGCTTAAAATTAGCACTGGTCCATGGCCATTAAATAATCCATTGGGCCAATAAATTTCTCATCTGAACTGGCCCTGTTGTCCAGTAGAAATTCAGAGAAAAAAAGAAAAGGCTAATCTGCATGCTTAAATTATGCCTATTTAAATTTACCAAAATAATATATTCCTTTTTTTTTTTATCACAAACTGAAAGTATCTTGTCATTTAAACTGCAGATCCGCTGAAAAAATTCTTCTGATTTTTTCTTTATGTGGGCCAGTAGATTTTTTAAACTATTGGCCCTGTGGGCCAAGGAGGAAAAAGGGTTAATTTCCAGCCCTGGTAAATTACACATTGAGATTGGAAAAAGTAAGCGTTGTTTTGATGTTAACCCTGCTGTTTTAATGTTCCATCTCACCAATTTTCAATTTGTGAGTACCTCAGAACCTTTTGGATTTGTCAAGAGACCTCTAATTTTTGCTGTCTCACCCAAAGGACGGGAAAAAAACCTCTGCCAAGGCTTGATCGCTGTACCTTTCAGTCCGTCACAGGTGTGAGGGCATCCATTGAAAGTTACATAGATATGTAATAGTGCACAGTTTTCCAAAGAAAACAAAAATTTCTACATATGTATCTTTTCACAGTAAAAAATCTGAATCACTTTACAGCAAATCAATATTTTTTTAAGGATGGCCTGGTCAATATTGCTATGATTTTTTTTGGTATGTACAAGACCTATATTGTTCAAATTGTCCATTTCAGAAGTCCCCTTCATGCGCCCGTTATGTGGGCACAGCGAAAAGACAAATTATATGTTACAGTGAACTTGGAGGATGTTAAAGATCCACAGATTGAACTCACAGAAACACAGCTAACGTTCAGGTTTGTCATTTTATTAGTATGATTTCAATACCTGTGTTCACTGGTCTATGCTCTATTACAATACGAAAGTAGCATACAAAATAATAGGAAACAAATACAATTGTTATGATACAAAAAATAAGGGAAGTTTCAATTGTAAATATCAAACACAGGCAATCAAAATGTATGCTACTAAGTTATGTTCATTGACCAGAAACAGAGCTGTTGTAGAAGTGTTTTAACCCATAAACTCCTGGAAAATAATACAATCTTCAACACTTGATTTAATCAATGATTTAGGCAAGTCCAAATGTGCCTTTAGGGATGAATGGGTTAACCTTCAGATCGTTAGGTTGTGGGTTGCTGATTCAAACTTATGACTTCATGATCAGCAGTAGAGCTGCAATTCGTCAGGAATTTTCCGATTCGGTTCGATTTCAATTTAAATGTCTTGATTCGATTTTTTTTTTTTAGTTTTTATGATAGATTTTCTATAAATTACTCCTTTTTCCTTGCATTTGTTAATGACATTATATAAAACTCTTATCTTGACCTCAATTTTAATCACTCAGGAGAAAATTGCAATAAATAAAAAGGTGAATGGCACTGTTTGTTGTTTACACATATGAAAGTATTCAAAGTACAATGGTAAAATAGTAAAATGATAGACTTTTTTGAAGCCGATTTGATTCTGACTGTGCAACTTGCGATTTGGGTCGGAGGTAAGAATCACAATTTTCCATTTTTGGGGCGAGTCGTTGCTGCTCTAATCAGCAGGTGAACATGCTAACAATTGAAAGTGAGCCAGGGCGGTTCATATCATTGCAATAGCTTGATAGAATTAACTTTCAACCCATCACCCCTTGAAAAGCAATAATTAATCATGAAATCAGTATCAGATTTAGGCAAATCTGATTGTGTCTTTAGGAGTGAATAACTTAATTGAATTTGGATGCTAGAAATGAGAAAAGACAACTATGATGAAACTTTGGGCAGTTGAGGCATACTCTAATGATTTTATGAATTCTTTTTCTTTTTCAGGGGTCGAGGAGGCGCAGAGAAAAAAAATTATGAAGCAGAAGTAAAATTCTTTAAAGAAGTAGATCCCAGTGTAAGTTGATAAATTTTTAGAGTTACATACAGCACGGAACTTTCAAGATATACTATTTAAACCATTTCTGATTTTTTTTTATACGCCCGTCAAATGACGGGACGTATTATGGTATGGTGTTGTCCGTCTGTCTGTCTGTTAACTTTTTTCTTCCGGAGCATAACTCTGAAACCGTGCATGATAGATTCATGAAACTTCATATACATCAAAACCATCACAAGGCGCAGTGCAGTGTCCAAGAACCGTAACTCTAGCTGCA
>JACSZP010009622.1:0-11020 GCA_016161895.1 Pinna nobilis | reverse complement strand
AGGTCCGACTCGTTTTGATGGGTCCAACACAAACAGGAATTGAGGAACAATGAGTCTCGACAATAATTAGAAATAAATATCCCTAACACATTTGACTAACGCACACTCAAAGTAACTTAATCTTATTATTACAAGGAGAATAGAACCGGTGTTTTCACCACGAACACTCCACAATAAAGAAACGGAAGTGAATTCCACAACGTCTATGCATTCCTTTACAAATAAAGAGATCCAGTTATTATTTACAACCACTTACACACAGTAGATAGCACTGAGTTAGTGTCGTTAATATTATTAGAGTCGCAAATCAGTAGAAAACGGTTTTCCTGGGCTGTAAACCTTGTTTCCCTGATACAGTGCACATATTAAGTATGCATCGCAAGACAATTCAAACAGGGGGTTCTCAGTTAGTATGTTGGTTGGTGTGTTGTATTACCCTTTGACGTCCCACGAAAGAATCTTTCACTGATATGAAGACATCGCCGTGTGCAAGGGACAAATAAGGCCTAAGCTTGACACTTATAACTGTTTAGTAGGGTATGTGTTCATTAGCGACCCCGTTTTTACTCCCTCATAAGATGGCCAGGGGCGGCCAGTCGTATCGCGTCTCGGGTTTAGAACCGACGACCTCACGCCCAGGAGGCGAAAAAGACTGACCACTAGGTCACAGTGGCCCCGCAGTTGATATGTAAAAGTAACTAAAATCAGTACAGAAAAGTTATAATACATCACATATACCTTCAGAAGAATAAACCACTGAACTATATTATCGGAAGTTGAGAAATTTATTAAATTGCATCTGGGTCTCCGTGGCCGAGTGGTTAGCGTGTTCGACTGCGAATCGGAAGACTCGGGTTCGAGCCGCGTAAACGCCACTCCGCGGTTGGTCGTCCCTGTCCTTCGGATGAGACAGTAAAAACCGAGGTCCCGTGTCACAGTAGGTGTTGGCACGTTATAGAAACCTCCCTGCTCTACGGCCAGCAGTGCCGAGCATAGACAAAATTTGTAGCCCTTCACCGGCAATCGGTGACGTCTCCATATGAGTGAAATATTCTTGAGTGGGACGTTAAACAACAACAAACAAACAATTAAATTGCATCTACATGACGCCATTTTCTTTTCCTGTGTTTGCCATGCAGGAAACAATAAATAGGGGTACATATATACAGATTCTATTAGAAATTCTACCAATAAATTTGCTTCGCGGATGGCCTTCTTTGAAGTTCACTTTCTATCAATTCTCTGCCAATGAATGTATCTTGATTGGTAAATTAGAGAGTGTATATGAAAAGTAACAATGTCGTACCGGAAATCCAATTTATATCGTTTCCAATTAGGTTCTCAATATAAAACTTATACAACACTACTCCATATGCTTCGCACAGGCTCTCCAAAATGTGACAAAAACAATATAAGATCAAAAATAGGAAACGTATGAAACTCAGTTCCTCAAATCCGTGTCAGACAAATCTGAACGTTCTGCTATCTATGAAGTGAAATGAATGTTTCTTTCTTTAAAGAAAATCTATTAGACTCTGTATTTTTGTAACAATGAATGTTATGTTTCAATTTATCTTTTAAGTGGAGGTAGCTCAAGGCAAGGAAGCAAGAAGTAGTTCAGTGTATGCATTTAATGGGACTACATTCGGGCCATCTCTAGCCGTTGATGGAAACATTTCAAACAATCTCTTCTGTTACAGCTGTATGCACACACCTCCTACTGCAGGAATAACTGAGGCATATTTCACCATCAATTTAAATGGCAATTTTACCATAAACCGGGTAGAGATATTCTATCGAGATGAGTATGAATCTTACGTTTGTGGATCCAGCTTAAAAGACTCGGTTGCAAGTGAGATGTATTTTATACTTCTAGACCTTTCTACCAAACATATCCTCTTTGCTCAGTCTATGTATACTGTGAATTCCTAAATAAAAGCGAGGATTAATATTCGCATAACTTTGCGAACCGACGCCCTCGCGGATTTGAAATTCTCACCTTTCATTGATCCTACAGTTTTGTTATCCCTGGAAACTTAATACGCGAGTCTTGATTTATGAAATGAACCGAAGATAGAGTGAACAACAGATAACATGATACAATAAAACCACGTTTTGCTTAAGCTTTCAGGAAACCGGTTTTAAAACGCAAAATCAAATTTCAAAATATTAGGAAGTCGCGATTTTAAATTCTTGTGATTTGGTACAAAATGGACGCGATTGCCGAATTAAGTACTCGCAAAAATTAAGGAATTAACAGTATACTTTTGGTTTATTCACCTTTTGATTTCATTCATTCGTATTAAATATGTTATTGATCATTAGTTGATTACTTTTGATTTCTCTCAACTATGGTTTGATTTTAAAGAATTACTACCATATTTAAAGTACGTGTAGTCTTTCTGTATCCCTTGCTTCACATTCCATTATTCACTGTACTATCTTTAACTACTTCCCTATATATTTCCAAGTGGTCAAAACGCTTAACTCACTAGTCTATTTTGGAATATCCCGATAATTTATTCATACAGTTAAATACTATAATTATACCACCTGTTCACCTTTTTTAGAATTAAAGTGAATGCATGACTAAATTCTATTGTACTGTATTATTTACATGTAATGTGATATTTTCGAAAAGAATACATAGGACAGACCCTGAACAATACTTTCGGATTACTGTATACAGGGTTATCCTAATGACAAATGCAACTTGAATATTGTGTTCCCTACAAACTTTGTCCGGAAGGTGAAGCATCCGGATTATTGGCGTCCGGATTAATGAGGCTCGATTGTAATGTGATATTTTCGAATAAAACATATAGATCAGACACAGAACAGTACTTCTGAAGTACTGTATACAGGTTTATATTCGCCCTGAGTTAATTTCGTATTTGTGTACTTTCAAACAGTTTCCCTCTTTTTGAATTCTTCATAATTCTATTCAATCAATTTACGGCCTCGTTTTGAATTCGCCTATCGACGACGAAGAGGACCAAACGAGCGACATTACAATGGCGGCGAAAATTTCAGTGTACAGTATGTTACGTTTCCCCATCAATTATCACTGATGTGTTATGATAACAATAAAAGGACATGATGTCTATACATACATTAAAGACGGTTTGTTCTCTCTTCCACTTTTCTTTGCACTAAATTTTGTCTCGAAGTATTTTAAATGTAAACTGAAAAATAACTCGGCTTTATGATAAATTGGATGGCTTCAGTTTCATCATCGTCAATTCCCATATTTATGAAACAATATTCCACCATCACCTGTATATGAAGTTTATGTTTCCCATCTGATGTGATACACAAGAGCTTTTTCATCGTATGATCAGTTTATGAATCGAGGCAGGATTCTGATGTTACAGGGATTCCAAAAGTCTTGGTTAAAGTCAGTCTTTCGTAAATTCCACGGTCGTTACAATGGTCTGGTTTGCAGATTCGGCCTGTCATTGGGTCGAATGCTGTCTGACATGTGTCATACCGACTGTTAGACCGTTCTTTACACACCGATTCAAGCTCCGTTTACATGATCAAGATATAGGACCCTCGGCGGGTGTGACCGGTCAACATGATTACTCCTCCTAGGCACCTGATCCCACCTCTGGTGTATCCAGGGGTCTGTGTTTGACCAACACTTCATTTTGACTTCCTTATAGGAATCATGAGATCAAATACTGTTCGTTAGCTTTTCCTCTCAATCTACCTAAAGGATATCGAAAGATTACCTGGGGTTGATGGATATCGCTGAGTTGGGGAGATATCTAAAAAAAAGTCGAGAAAAAAGCTATTTTAGCGTAGTTTTTCTTAACTGAATAAAATCATTGCTTTGTATTTCATTACATCTTCACCTTTTTGTAGCGAATTACCGGTTCAAGGGATACAGTATACATGTCTCTAATACAAGTAACTGGAAAACTGGCACCACGTGTTACAGAGATACATCTGATCCCTATCCTCCATTACATGTGAATAATACTTGCATCGGGACAGGATCCTACCTCACAGTATATAACAATAATGTGAACCCAGGAGGAAACGCCTTGTACCCAGTGTTGGAACTGTGCGAGGTCAAAGTATATGGTAGGAATAGTTTATTTCTCCTAATCAAATTTTTTGTAGTACATATTGGAAATAAATTTAACTATTGAAAACAAGTATACTGAATAAATAGTCATATGAAGGGTACGGAAGATTTGCTGTTGAATTCTGCTATATTAAAGTCAAAATTTTTGGATACTGGACTGACATAGTCGTCTGTTCTACCTCGATTATTTGATTGGTTGTATTGTTGTTTAACGTCCCACTCAAGAATATTTCACTTATCTGGAGACGTCATCGTGTACCGATGAAGGGCGATAAATTTTGCCTATGCTCGGCACTTATTGCCGTAGAGCAGGGAGGGTTCTTTAAAGTGCCAACATCTACTGTGACACGGGACTTCGATTAGTATAGGTCATATTAACAATATTTCAACAAAGTTTAGTAGTAATGTATTGTCGAGTTAAATGAAGCTATATTATCAAATTTATAAGTTTCCGAGGATTTCATTGGTTAATTAAACACTCGGTTCATACTTCAATGACCCGAACGCTAATTAGGCCATACCTCTTATGGTTGTGTATAACGTCACGCACACTGAATGCTGTTGTGATATTGGTGGTTGTCATAATGACGCGATTAATGCGCGACTGTTTGTTTAATTATATTATTTCGATAAAAAATAAACATATAAACACGTTTTAAAATTGACGAAGTTATTACCAAATTTTAATTCTGAGCATTGATTCTATATTTTTGCCTGTTCACAACGAAATTACTTGAATACAGACAGTGCACACTTTTGCGTAATTCTTTTTTTAAATGTTCAAATAATAATAAAATTATCGATTGGCTAAAACACTTGATTGGCTCATTTTTGGCAAAGAATATTTTTAGTCCAGGGTAAGCCCTGACTTATAGCAACTACGAAGTGATGGTTTTTTAAACGTCCTGACATCTGTTGTGAGATAGAATATCATTTTAAGTGCTCCATCCGAAGGTCCGGAAAGGAAACCGTCTCAATAAAACCTCACATCATCGATCTTTTGACCTGGAACCCTTCTCTGACAAAATCTTATTATGAAATTCACGCGTTATCGCAAGTAAGCAATTTTCAAAAATAAATCTTATTTTTTCATGGTTCAGGCTGCATGTTGGGTTATTTTGGTCAACAGTGTAAGTCTACCTGTCCAAATTGTAAAGATGGCGAATGTGATCCGGACTCTGGGGTATGCTCAGGTAGTTGTAAGGATGGATGGCTTGGGGAGATGTGTAACACCAGTAAGTATTCAATTGCCATAACCTATTCATGAATACAGTTCACATTCGATTTACCGCCACCCGACTAACCGCAATATTCCCATACCGCCAACAATTTCTGAAGAACGGATTTCCAACTATTAATTACTCTCGTTAAACCGCCATATTCGCATACCGCAATCCGCCACGGTATTTTCAAACCAAATCTTATAAATCCCACTGAGTTTTACCCGATAGTATCGCCATTGAACACAGCTTGATCGGACTTGCTACTAAACTGGTTGATAGTTTGAGGTTTATGTTTATTTTTTCTTTAGTTCTGATAACTAATACATATACCGCAATATTTATGTTTTCCGATAATTTGAGTTAACTACCAAGTGAGATAAAAAAATCCATAACCAAATAACGTTAATTTTCAGCCAACATCTTTAGTAAGTGCAAATTCGCCTAACCTATCGCCATATTTGTTATAACGCTATATTTTGGAAAAACAAAAGGAGACGGTATAACGAGAGCAGACTGTCAATGGCATGGTTTGTATTTCATGTCTTATTTCTAACAATTCAAATATGATTTGTTTTCCAAAGTATTACTAATATATAAATGGAGGCAATAAAGATACATGCTCATATAGGTGGTATGGCTTGTCTCATTCGTATAACAGCAATGTTCTCCACTCTTGTTTTTTTTAATTATTATTATTATTTTGCCTCTATGATATATGCATGTTTAAAAATTCGTTTCAGCAATAAAACTGTTTAACTGGGATATATGGCACATGTATATACGTAATCTTAATAATCAGTTGATATATATTTATATATCAAGAAGGTGAAAGAGACAGTTGCACAAATCTGTTCACAAGTAAAAAATCCGGAGGCTCCACTTGACTTACAGATATAGAACCAGATATTATGCTTATTGACTGTTTATTGCACTTCCACAAGTTTTTTTTCTTTCCTTCCAAGAGTGCCCGCTTTGGTTCTATGGACTGAACTGTTCCTCCACGTGTCACCATTGTATTGACAATGCAACCTGCGATCACGTGACAGGACACTGCACAGGATGTGCCAGAGGATTCTATGGTGCTTTGTGTGATAAAGGTATGTAAAATGTAACAAAAATGGAGCTGTAATACAATGGAACCTTGCTATTAAGAACACCCGAGTGACCTGTTAACATTGGTCTGATTAATGAGGTGGTCTTCTAAGTACAGAGGAACCTTGCTATTAAGAACACCCGAGTGACCGGCTAACATTGGTCTTATTAATGAGGTGGTCTTCTAAGTACAGAGGAACCTTGCTATTAAGACCACCCGAGTGACCGGCTACCATTGGTCTGATTAATGAGGTGGTCTTCTAAGTACAGAGGAACCTTGCTATTAAGAACACCCGAGTGACCGGCTAACATTGGTCTGATTAATGAGGTGGTCTTCTAAGTACAGAGGAACCTTGCTATTAAGACCACCCGAGTGACCGGCTACCATTGGTCTGATTAATGAGGTGGTATCCTAAGTACAGAGGAACCTTGCTATTAAGACCACCCGAGTGACCGGCTAACATTGGTCTGATCAGTGAGGCGGTCTCCTAAGGACAGTAGAAACTCGCTGATAAGACCATCCTAGTGGCTTGCAAAAATTGGTCTGATTAGTGAGGTGGTCTAATAAGTAGTAATGTACAGTGGAACCTAGTTATTAAGACCACCTAAGTGACTGGCTATAAGTGGTCTAATTAGTGAGGTGGTCTTATAAGTACAGTGGAACATAGCTTTTAAGACCACTCAAGTCACTGGCTAACATTGGTCTGATAAGTGAGGTGGTCTAATAAGTAGTAACGTACAGTGGGACCTAGTTATTAAGACCACCTAAGTGACTGGCTATAAGTGGTCTAATTAGTGAGGTGGTCTCTTAAGTACAGTGGAACCTAGTTTTTCAGACCACCCAAGTGACTGGCTAACAGTGGTCTGATTAATGACGTGAATTACGGTAGAACCTAGCTATCAAGACCACACAACTAACTGACTAAAATTGGTCTAATTAGTGAGGTGAAGTCAGTAGAACCTAGTTACTAAGACTGCCCAAGTAACTGGCTAAAATTGGTCTGATAACGTGGTCGCATTAGTAAGTTTGAAATAGACTTTGTGTGATAAACAGAATTTTAGTCTTCTCTGGTGATCTGATTAGTAAGGTGGTTTTCTACATGAGGTGGTTTTTAGGCGAGGTTCCAATGAACTTTTAATTCAGTATACTTGATGAAAATTTGACGTTAGAAAGTACCAAGGGGGCAATCAATAATTCAAATATCCAAAGGCAGACGAAACCATGACCAAATAAAAGAGAGACAATAACACAAACAGTTATCAACACAACAAGACGTGAAAAAACGTAAAATAGACCTAGCTTGAAATAAACGTAGATAAAAAAATCATCCAAGTTTAATAAGATGTCGACTGAAATATAGAAAAAAAAATTCTACAAATATTAGTACTGATATTTAACCTTAATAAGATTTACATATCTTATGTTTCAATATATCACGTGACCCTACACTAACATATAGTTCTGCCTAATCAACATCACTTCTACAGAACAGTAATATACTGGATACAATATACAGTGTTATTTTCGTTCCGTGTATTTTTTCGCCCTTATGTAATTTCAAATAGTTTCGTCCCATTTTGAATTATTTCAGTTTCATTATAATTCTATTCATTTAATTTAGTGTTATAAATTTGCCAATTTTGAATTTGCCCACTGATGATGGGGTCGAAACCGGCGAAAATAGAACGGGGGTAAAAATTTCACAATATACAGTTTATGTCCTTTTAGTTTACATCTTTATACATCTTATATGTATTTCCATGATTTGTTATTAGACTGCGAGGACAAAAATTTCGGTTACAACTGCAATGAAACATGTGGACACTGCTTCAACTCAGAATCATGCAACAGGTATGACGGATCTTGTAGCAAAGGATGTGACTCAGGGTGGTCCGGAACCCTGTGCAAAACAGGTAAATTCTATTTTATCACCGTACAGGTGAGAAAATAGCTCCCCTCCCCAAACTCTAGCTTTCAAAGGTCAAGGAATAGAGTTCATAGAAGTCCTTTCTCAGAGCAATGCATCAACCAATGAAAATATATAATAAAAATACATGTTCATAAAATAAATTATATTGTCAGGTTTAAATACATGTATAAAAGAACAGTTTTATTCAACAAATAAAACGATAAAGAAATAGAGATTACATTTTAGAGGAGGACTTTGTTGACTTAAAAGAAGTGAGTTGAATTTCGATATTTCCGTTTGGCATTTTGTTTCTTCCTCTTTAGCACTTTAATCTCAGCATCAGGTATTAAGTATATATATATGTATAATGTGGTCTCATATGTGCTAACTAAGATACCTACTATTTCCAGTACTATAAGATCTGTTATATCCCTGAATCTCTTCTGTTATTTTCGTTTGGCTTCAACTAAAAACATTAGAATGCACCGCCAAAACCTTTGGACATAGCTGCAACGAGAGCTGCGGAAACTGCTTAAACCAACAACCATGTGACAGGTACACCGGAAGTTGTCCAAATGGATGTGACGCAGGGTGGACAGGAAGTCAATGTAAAACTGGTAACTAGAATCTGAAAAAAAAACTTGACTCTTCCACGCAATGCCCAATGGCTTTTACATTACACAACGTATAAGAGTACGTTTTGAAAGGACATGCTCTACTTATGTAGTGAAAGCAAAACTACTCGCCCATAAGCTAACTTCACTAAGATAAATGAAGTCTTCACTCAGACGTTTTGCGGTCAATAAAGGAAACCCATTCAACAAATTGAAGTTCCTTCTTAATAACATTAGGTGGCATTCTATTGTATTACTATGTGCATTGCCCTCATGGCCTTTTCTCAAAACGGATATTTTACCACGTCGCAGTAGGATGCCCCTGTCTTTCGGATGAGACAGTATAAACCGAGTTTCCGTGTCACAATAGGTGTTGGCAAGTTAAAGAAACCGCCCTGCGCTATAACCATAAGTGCCTAGCATAGGCGAAATTTATCGCCCTTCACCGGCACACGGTGACGTTTCCATATCAGTGAAACAATCTTGAGTGTGACGTTATACGACAATACAACAAACCAACCCTTTGTCAAAACTGATATCTTACCGAACTATTTCTATGGAATATATAAACATGTAATATATGCATGTATATTCACTCCTTTCAAACGCCTTATCTTACCCCATATACTGGCCGGAATAGTACTTCTTAGTCTTAGTTTTATCTCTACACGTTGTGATCATTGGACTGAAACGAAAGTGCGTTTGCACTAGTGACGTCATGTATCGTCATGTATACCAAATTACTTTGCTTAGAGATTATATTCGTTTATTGCTTTGGATCAAGAGTAGCTACGCTCTAGTATAAATACGAGTGTCAATCGGGGTTCAGGCTCACTTCTCCGACGGCTGTCGGTGGAGTCACATCGGCTTTAAGGTTGGTAAGAATTGCATCTTGGTAGCTTTCTATTAGAACAGTTTGACTGAACCTGTGTCTGAGTAAGGCTTTTGAAAAGTACAGGTCTTGGCTGCATCCCAGTAAAATAGTAGCGAAAAGTGTAATTAAGCCAACAAAACTAAATGCTGTATTCTTTCCCTCTCTCTATGTAAATACATTGTATATATTTTAGCTTCTAAAGTGTTTGCCTGGTAGTTTTGCCAAATGGAAGTCGCAGCATTATTTTCTTCCATTTGATCGTTTTATAAGGCAAGATAGCCTCTACATTTTCTTGTTCGAATATATGTATATATATATTGCAAATAGACCAAGGTGTTGTTTTGTTAGAAACTTTGTGCTTTTATGAATATCGAACATAGGTGAATTAGAACCGTAATATAACGCCTCGGAGGATCGTTACAAATTTGGTGGCAGCGGTCGTTACAGGACTTTAAGGTTGAATTTTATTTTTTTTTTCTTCTCATTTATTTTTGAGATATTTGGAAAATTAATGCTTCCGTACAATCTAAGTTTGCCTTTGAAGCACACATTTCTGAAAGATTAAACTAATAAATCCTACAACTCGTGATTCAATCTTACGAATTGAATTATAATTTATAGCTAATATGTTGATTTATGTAAAAATAATAATTTCTGCTACAAACTCATGGACATGTTTTTGTGACATATGCTACGTGAAAATATATACATTTGACGAACAATGGTCTTTTCATGAGCTTTACATCGCACATTTAACTTTACATCTTCAAAAAGAATATATGTTGTCAAACAACATTTAAATTTAATTTATCTTAGTTATAAAAACATTTCTACTTCTTATCACCCCAGCCAAAGTGGTAGCATCCAATTTTTTCCATTTATTGTTTCAAAAATTCTTACAGATTAGCTGTGTTTATTTCCATTATTCGGTATGTGTCGGCATTTCTCTCCTGTCAACATATCCGTAATTCTCATTGTGTTACCTACCACAGTTAAATATCTTACTTTTTAGAATGTCCTTTTGGTTATCATGGTCAGAATTGTCTGGCTGTGTGTGGAAGGTGTGTCAACAACAAGACGTGCAATCCAGAGACTGGGGTCTGTGAGCAGGGATGTACAGAAGGTTTTGGAGGATCATTCTGCAAAGACAGTAAGATTTGTTTTTTACATCTGTTATTTCGATCTATCAAAATGCCCACATTCCTAATAAACGT
>JACSZP010009619.1:0-10608 GCA_016161895.1 Pinna nobilis | reverse complement strand
GCCCGAAGATGATGAAAATATGTCAGTAAATGGTAAATGACTCAGTGTTTAAGATATTTGTGGGGGGGGCCCTGTAGTGCTTAAAGAAAACTGCACAAAATTTTAAGCACACTTCAAACCCTGGTATACATTTCGAACAGAATCACATTTTACACAACACTGACATAGTTTTGACACAGTACAACAGGTAAGAACTTACCTTCATAATTGACCTGTCCATCTCCATCAATATCAGCTTCCCTGATCATTTCATCCACTTCCTCATCTGTCAATTTCTCCCCTAGATTAGTCATTACATGTCGTAACTCTGCTGCACTGATGAATCCATTACCATCTTTGTCAAAAACACGGAATGCTTCCCTGATTTCCTCTTCGCTGTCTGTGTCTTTCATTTTTCTTGCCATCATGGTTAAGAACTCTGGAAAATCTATAGTACCATTGCCTGAAACAGAAAAAAAAAATTCACAGAGAATTGTTCATCACAAAATTTATGTTGTGATAGGTTTTTTTTAAAGTAAATTATAAAACAAGATGTGTTTGAGAAACACTATGCCCCGAGTGGTAAGCCATTTGTGAAGGCCAAGACAATCAAATAAATGGCAATTTTTAATTGTCTTTTCATTGGAGATACATGTGCCAAATATGCAAGCAATGTGTCAGAAGATACAAGTTACACTGAAATGTGTTCTCAAGCTATTTGACAGAAATGGAGAAATTATTTATTCAGATGATTTTAAAGTCCCATAACTCTGTCAAATAATAGCTGATTTAAGACATCATCAAACTCATCTGAGATCTTACTGATATAAAGCCTAACACCAAATTTTGTTAAAATTTGATGAAAAAATCTCAAGTTATTTGACGGAAATGGGGAAAATGACCTATTTTTACAATTTAAAAGTCCCGTAACTCTAACAAATATTGATGGATTTTGGTCATTATCGATCTAATCTGATATCTTAATGATATAAAGCCTTACACCAAATTTTCTTCAAATCTGATAAGCCTTGCACCAAATTTTGTTCAAATCTGATAAAAAAAATCTCAAATTATTTGATGGAAATGGAAAAATGACATATTTTTATGATTTTAGAGTCCCGTAAATCTGGCAAATATAGACGGATTTTTCAAGTTATTTTTCGGAAATGGAAAAATGACCTATTTTTACAATTTTTAAGTCCCGTTACTCTGGCAAATGTTGACGGATTTCAGTCATAATCGAACTCATCCGAGATCTTACTGATATAAAGCCTTACACCAAATTTTGTTCAAATCTGATGAGTTTTTGAGTTACCCGACGGAAACCATGTGTGCAGACAAACAGACCAAAAACAATATGCCCCCCATCTTTGACCTCGGGGGGCATAAAAAAAGAAAGTTATTTTATAGCAAGCAGTGTTTAACAAAACATGGCACTGCTCACCAGTCCGGGCAGGAGGCTTTTCATTTATCTTTTCATTGATTAAAAACATATGCGGGCGGAACCCCCCCCCCAATTTTAATGTTCCATATATTATCTGGGAATTTCCATCCTTCCAGTTCTAATTTGTTCCAACTTAAACTATTGTACAATTCAATTCAGTAAACATACATCCATTGCAGAAGTCTTTGATAATTGTTCAAGGTAGGATGTTTGTCCCCCTAGACAAACACTACCCATGCCATGTTTTTCATTCCTCATGTATGCGAGTCATTGTCAATCAAAAGCTTGGGCTTGTAGGGCTTCCTTATCAACAGATATAAACATTTTAATCACCAACAAGAGGCGTAACCAGCTTTGGAACTGGACAAGGTACCGCAATTCTGGATTTATTTGATTGAATTCTTAATAATATCGGTAATGTGGGGGCTTTCAAGGAGATGAATGCGGAGCTGAGAACCGTAATTCTAATTTTATTTGGCCTAAATCAAAACTATTGTTCAAATGGGTCAAGTATAGAGTTATTGAAATTTAGATCAAATGCTAGAAAAAGGGCTCCAATTTATCAGTTCTAAGTAAAGTCGTTCAAGGAAGTACTGCAGACATATATAGTAAGATATTTCATAACACACTTGAAATTTTTTTCCAAAGGAACTCCTGTTCTTTTAAAATATATGCAAGTTGATATTCTTAAACATAGATTTTGGACACTAAGCGAGATTTACCACTCAAACAAGAGGCAAGAATAACTTTACAGCTGGAGACCAAACATAGATTATTTCTGACCATAGCTGTATAAAGCTGCTGAGTATTGTCTAGAAGCCTCTTTTTTGTGCATCAGTCCCTAATCAAGTATATCCTGACATATTTTTTATCTTGATATTTCAGTGTTGTACAAGTAGCAATAATCCTGACAGTCTTACTGCAACATACCTTATACCTTGTACTTTAACAATTTTGTTCTTTTTGCTCGAGCCACTTTAGCTCAAATTCACAAGATCAAAATCCCAAGACAAAGTACCAATATTTGATTGTTTTTGGTACTGGTATCTCACTGCACACACAAACTTGTATTTAACATAATAGCCCTGTACCTTACCACTCAAATGTTACCACTAAAGTCAACATTTATGAACAAAGAGACCAAAAACTGTCTCTACTTGCCAATAATGGGAGTATAAAACTTAATACCACTAGTCCAAGCCAATTCCAATAGGCTATGGGTAATTAAACTTCATTCATTATTCCATCCCCAGGTTTGCATTGCCACAATATAAAATGTACAGTAGGGCCAGTGATTTTCCGCGATTGAAGAATCACAGACAGAATCATGGAATCAGCAATCTGAAATGGAATTTACCTTACTGAAAAATCTTATTTAAATATTGTTGCCCTTGTGTCTGAAGTCATCTCAAGCAAAAATAGATTGAAAAGATTATTCTTCGCTATGCTTTCTTGAAATACTGAACAAACATTGTAGTTTAGGTTAAATAGTATGATTTCACCAAGTTAAACTGAACAGAATTTTTTTGCGACATACTGCTTGGGGCCAGTTTTCGGAAACAACAACAAACATGATGAGCACAAGGTCATTAATGACAGCGAGATTGTCAAAGGCAAGGATTATTCAGACATGCAATGCCCTCACACTGTTCCGTATAAAATTTGGTTCATTTTTGCTCACCTTTTTAGATAAATAACTTAAATAGTATGGCGGACTAATGAAGGTACCATTATGAGTGTGCATCATTAAATTATTTTTATCTGAACGCAATTTTAGTTTTCATTTACTGAAATCAGTAAAAAATGGAATTCACTAAAACTTGAAACAGAATCCAGACAAATTTGAAAAGGAAAATCACTGGCCCTAGTAGGCTAGTACAGATGACTCAATATTTGTGTTTGAGTCTCATTTGACTCATTTCTGAGTCTCATTTGACTCATTTCACATGTAAGGAAATATTGTCAAATGCTGGTAATGGGCTAAAAAATTGGCACTTGAACCATGGAGCACCGATTGTTCTTCAACATGCCAACACCTACTGCGACATTAGACCTCCTTTTTCACCATCTTTGGAGGACAGGAAAAGCCAGTCGCTCAACTCACAGTCTGAGGGTGAACATGCCATGACAGCTCTTACTAGTTATGCACACATTTAAAAATTGATTCAAAATAACATTAGAAGCATGTGCATTCTGACCATCTGCATCTACTTCGTTAATCATATCCTGGAGTTCTGCTTCTGTTGGATTCTGACCAAGAGATCGCATTACTGTCCCTAACTCCTTTGTAGTGATGGTTCCATCTCCATCTTTGTCAAAAAGACTAAATGCCTCTTTGAATTCTGAAAAAATCAAAATAAACCAACTTCAATACTGTTTTGTAAAATTAATACGTAAATTGAATGATTGATTTGTAAGTTGAAATTACTTTAACAAAAAGTCATTGCCATTTAAAATGGACAGTAAGGGCTCTAAATGTTTTTTTTTTTTCAAATCTAGGCACCCGTTGGACCACCTATGATGAAAACCTAGGCGCCAAAAGGAGTAAATTAGAGGTTAGCCTAGGGGACCTGAAATCAGAAAACTGTAATAGGGGTTCACAAGGCAATCAGTGAACTGATGTATGCTAACCGAGGCCAACTTTCATCAAGGCAAACTTAAAATTTGAGAACAACCTTGACCTTAACCCTTGGGTCAAGGTCAGAGAACTAACCAGTGTGTCACGAGTAACATTTGTGTGAATTATGATCCAAATCACTGAATACGGGAAAGAGATATTTGCAAAATAAGACCAAGTCCTAAATGCAGAACGACCTTGACCTTCGACCTTGAGCCAAGGTGGGCTACGAGCTTGGGGGAATTTCATTTTGTAAATACAATGTGGACAAGCAGCAACTATATATGCTCCCCAAAATTTTTTTGGAGCAAAGTTTAGCTAGTCTCAGACATGGGTAAATTTCTGGCAACTAGAGGTGGGACGGTTCAGGATTTTTGCGGTTCGGTTCAGTTTGGTTTTTTTCTGTATCAGTTTTTGTTGTTTTTGGTTCAGTTTTTTTTAACAATATTTAGAGAGAATACTTTTAAATGACATTTTCCCAAAATACAAATATACATTTGTATTGTTGTAACTCCTAAGTAATCCCACGCTTTAGATTGTCTGCCACTCACCACCATTTGTAATATTTGCCGATAGTACCTGCGTTAGCAGTAATGCAAAATTTCAAGTAGCCACTATTATCTTAAATTTTCTTTAGCCACATTTCACTTTTAATAGCCACTTTTTATTCTTATTCATTTAGAAGAAGAATGCAGCTCTTTAATGATGCTAAACATTTCATTAGACAACATGGAATTCCAACTGATATATCTGATTTTTTTTTTAAAAGAATGTTATGGTAATAGTACCATAATTACATAAAAATTTAAATATTTAACATAAATTGCCTACATAAAGTAAACTCAAGTCATCAAAATCAAATTCATGGTACAAATTATGATAAACAGTAAACATAATTTTGGTTTTATGAAACAACAAAAAGGTTGTTTATAAAATATTCAATTTTTACCTGAGCTATAAATAGGTGAACATTATTGGCAGACATGCCGACATAAAAACGAGAGGCCCATTGGGCAACATCGCTCACCTGAACATATCACGTACATGCAGAAATTTTGGATTTACAATGTGTCATTATTGAAAGGTATGGACAAAGACAAACCTTTCATCTGTTAAACTTTGGATCCCTATTGTGGCCCCACCTTGATCCCAGAGGCCAGCATTTGTACAAACTTGAATCTACACTCCATCAGGATGTTCCCATATCAATTTGATCAATTGGACACTTTTGTCCGGAATCGGTTCTGATACTAAGTCACGACTACAAGTGCAAACTGTTTTCAATGTGATGACGAAAAGGACCTGAATTTTTATATTAGCCCAATTAACCTGCATTTAGTTATTGGTCTGTGATAAAGAATTATTTATTTGTCCTAAAGTATCAGTTGGACGACTATGAGTGATTTAGTCCCTATTGCTGCTCCATTTTGGCGACTACATGTAGACTGAAGCCATTAGGCTAGACCGAGATTAATGTGGATTTTACGACTGAGCGATGTTTAAAATGTCACAAAATGATGCTGAGATACCTTTAAAAGGGAAGTAATGTGTCATGTGTACTATGTAGATCTAGCAAAGCCATTAGCAATTAAACATGATCCATTTTCACTTTTTTTGGTTCCATTTATTACAGCGATATATGCCAGCCAATCGGTCTTATAAATGACTTCGGTAGAAGCAGATTATTCGTTTCACCAATGTGGCAACTGGTTACTGAAAAATTTTCGCCACTCATATTTTTTTAGCATTTGGTGATGTGGCGATCATTTACTGCTAACCACAGTACTTTCTACCCAACAGCAACCCAAAACAAACGTAGATTTAACTTACTCTTGTGTGCCAAATAAAAGAACAGGGCGGAATAAAAGTACAGGGTGGAAAATTCTGAAAAGAGTTATTGAAGTACATGTACAGGGCTAAATAAAAGTACAGGGTGGAAAATTCTAAAATCAAATGTAACAATGCTGTGACATGTAAATGAAAATTTCCCATCTAGATTAGAGCCTCAATATTCATATACACTCAAGAAAAAAAAACATGATTGCTCATTTTGCACACATCAACAAATGTGTTTCATTTACTAGTATTTACAATCTTTTCCAAACATGAAAAAACTGTTTAAACTAATTTCTTATGCATGATGCAAAGAATCGAGCAGTTACCTAGCTACTAGTACTATGGAGGCACTTGGGTTCAATGAGTTGGTAAAGTTAATAAACGTACAGGTCCAAATAAGCATAGTACAGGGTGGATTTCTTTCAGGAAAAAAATAAACGTACATGTATGTTTATTTGGCACACGAGAGTACAGTGAAGAAATTTGATGTATTATATTAAACTTGATATGTATGTACTTTTTAATCTTCATATATATAGTTCTTCAATATATTCTTATAAAGGTTTTAAGTTTGTTTAATGAGATATACGCTACTGGTACAGTTTTACTGTAAAAAGCGTGCCTATTGAGTAAGTACCTGTAGCTGTCATTAGATGGACCTTTAAGCATTAGAATTCTTTAACCAAACCAAAATCAAGAATGTAAACACTGTGAACCGAACAGACAATTTTGAACTGCGGTTTGTCGTTTTTTTAACTGAACCGTCGCACCCCTACTAGCAACTCCAGTTAAGAAATTTCTAAGTCCATGCTGAATTTTGTTCACAAGTAAAACAGCAAAATGAAATGAATGTAGATCAGGCAAGTCCCTCGAATATCAAGTATTTCTAAATACCAAGTCCAAACCTGAATCAATCAAGTCCCGGACTCTGGAAATTTTGAAAACACCTTAGCCAACCAAGATTTCTTTTAGGCAATTAATATTTATCAGCTAACTAAAGGAACATTTACTGATGAGAGAAATGTTTGATAATTTAGTGTGCTATCCACTGTGGACTATATTTCACATATGAATTTCATCACCACTTTACTACCCAATGTAGGCCCTATAATTACATGATTTTAAAATTAGACAATTTTAATTGATCATCTAAGACCAAACAAAAAGGCCAGAAAATTAGCCTATGATGTTTTTTAAGGTAACAAGTCTATGGCTATATGTATTAGCTAACTACAGATTGTTTTACTGCTAGTCCTAGAAAGTTTCTTTTGTTATCCATACCTGCAATTTGTTCTTCTGTCAATTGATCTGCCTGAAATACAAAAGAAAAACTGAGATATTATACATGTAGTACCTAAATAATGGATCAAATACATGTACCTTTACATGCAGGCTACTGGGATACCTTTGCATGGTATTGTAAATGCACTAAATTAAACCTTTGAATGGCATTCCCCACTTCCAACCCTTCAACTCTTAACAACCATGTTTGTCCTAGTTGTGCTAAAGGACACATGTAAATTGCAGCTTGCTTAGATTGCACTGAATGCTTATTTAATTCTTTTGAAAAGCTAATTTGAGCATTGAGTTGTTCCTATTGTGTTGTGTGTGTATTCCCTTCATTTCATTTGAACAGGCTTGTAAATGAGTTTGATAGGCCAAAAAGGGAGTTTGGGGTGAATTGAACAGGCCAAGAAGGGACAGGTCTGGGGTTTTCTCCTTTTTGAAACTTAGATTTGAACCCGTCAGAAAAAATCCTTGAAAAGGTCAATTTGGCTGCAAGCCGGTTCCTACAGAAAACACTGATCTTGTTCCACTGATCTCTCTTGAGTCCTTCATGTTCATAGAGATATTGACTTTGTTAACAACATGGTGGACGCGACCACTCACTCGTGATTACAGGTAAGGTTAGGCAGATATAGCCTTATAGGGTGTTGTTGTTGTATTGTTGTTTAACGTCCCGCTCAAGAATATTTCACTCATATGCAGACGTCACCTTGTGCTGGTGAAGGGCGACAAATTTTGCCTATGCTCGGCACTTATGGCCGTAGAGCAGGGAGGTTTCTTTAAGGTGCCAACACCTACTGTGACACGAGACATCAGTTTTTACTGTCTCATCCGAAAGACAGGGACGACCAACCACGGAGTGGCGCTACGCAGATTCGGAACCCTTCGATTCACAGTCGAACACCCTATTCACTCGGCCACGGAGGCCCCCTTATAGGGTATTAAAACAAAACAAAGAGCTAGGCTTTATATTTACTAAATCCTCAATTTTCTGAGCACATGACTAAAATTTTATTGGTTTTGGAGATTTTTGGTTCAATATTAAACTGGTTATGATCTAAAAGATATTTAATTCACTTTAAGTATTTTAGAAATTTAGCCATGATTTAAATAATTTGTGAATAATGAACATGTGATTTATGGACATATTTCTTCATGTCTGAATTCACTGAATAAACATCATCTAAACTTGATATTAAACTTTTCCCCAATTTGATATGATTTCTGTATGCCCCAGCCCCTGTACCAAAATGGAGTACAGCGTCCCCGGGTCAATAGTTCATTTCCAGTTATTCCCAACATTGATTTAACATCGGTCAGTCTCGTTAAGTTTGGCAGCAAAAATTAACAATCTATTATTAGTTCTACCAATAGCTCTACATCAAGTAAATTGTCCTAAATTTATCATTTTTACCACAATGACACATATTATACGATGTACCATCTAAATTGAAGCTTGTCAAGACACCTTCACAGTGCAAGTACAAAATGTAGGCCTAATGTGAACATATAGTTAAAACTTCCAAGCGCTACAGAGTATTTGGCCTTAATTCAAAATGTGACGTTTATTACTCCCGTAGGCCTGCATCAATGTTCCGGGTAGGCCTATTAATGAACCTCAAGAATTTGCTTTGAAAATAGAGTAGATCTTGTAACAGATACAGTAGACATGTATCCTGTAGTGAGACTAAACTTAGTACAAAATGTAAATAAAGCGGCATTTCACAGTCCATATAGATCTAAGTCGCAAATGCCGAAATGGGCCTGGGGACGATATCTCAAATGATGCGACAGTGACGGAGTAAGGAAGTCCTCAACTTTGTGCACTGAAAGTGAAACAGTCGCATACCCGGGATAGCCTAGAGTGATGGGGGAGTCAAAGCAATAAAACACGGTAGTAATTATTAAATATATAATCTTTACAACACTGTTGACACTTGTGTGAAATTTTGATTAAACGTCAGGTGGATAGATAGATATCTGACAAACTGTTTTCACTAGGCCTAGGCTACATGACAGGCCTACCGGCAAAACTCCCAGCATCAGCAACCAATGTCAAGATAAAAAGAAATACATATCAAGATAGAAAATCTGAATACCATACAACATTTTTACTATTCCGTAACTTAGTAGTTCTGTCGGATGCTAACTTACCATACTGGATTGCAAATATATTCCACCGACTCCTTGAAACAGAAATTACCAGTTGCAGATGATCACTTTCGGATACTGAGCTGTGTATCAATACACTCGGTATCAACTTTTAAAATCGGACTAAGATGCGATTTATTTATGTAAATTATGAATTTTAAATAAGTTCCTTTTCTTTGACAGTTTCAATTTGAGACTAAAAGAATGATAAAGTGAAAATACACGTATATTTAATATGCACTATTTCTTCTCTCCTCGACATCAACATCGCGGGAAATATCGACTCATCTTGATCAGTCTACATTACCACGGAAACATTTATAACGAAGATTACGATTGGTCAATTTACACCTGCAATGCGACAATACGCACTGCGGCAGATGGATGTAACAATACACAAAGTATGTCGCATAGCAGCTGGTTGGGAGGTGTAACAGCCATTAGATCTATTCACTGATGTTTGCATCAGTGTTGCTTTATTTTTTTAATTTAAAGTGGAATAATTGCAATGTTTGATAAATGTTAAAACCCAGCGATGAGAGGGGTAGATGATCTAGTCGTATTACAAACTGAAACAGCGATACATTGTAGGTCTAGGTCTGATTAGTAGACAGTAGGTTACACTTACGATTAGCCTATATCTAAAAATAAATAGACTCTACGAGTACTAACATAGTTTTTAACAGGGACGTATCGATATATATATCTCTACCAAGACCATAATTATATAGGATTTTAGAATACTTACATAACACCAGAAATCCCAAAATTATGATTTAAAAAAGAAAGTAAATGACAATCACGTAGAAGTTATGTAAATTCGTGCTTTTTCTAACCTAAACCTCGCGCCCTTTGTTTAGCCTACGCGCCGTAATAAACACCTTTAAAAAAGTAAGGTGTTAGCACATTTGATTTTAAACTGATTAATTAAGTTTAACGAACGTACTTAGCGGAAGTTAGCCGCACGAAATCAGGATATGCTACACAACTTGATGTTATAGGGCCTATGTACAGTGGATCCATCCATGGTATTTAGGTCCTAGGCTACCCATATCGATATACACGTGTGTGCGTAGGCCCTACTTGTTCTGCTAAAATATAAAACGTTTTTATTTATTTCCCGGCGAGTTGATAATTTCTCCCATTCCGTCTCAAATCATACTTTAATCAATGAATGTGCTCCGAAGTCAAAAATGGTAAATTTTATCCGTCTAGATGTACCAGAGACATATAATACAGTATTATATGTCTCTGGATGTACATACACTATTAACGTTATACATTGTACCTGCCT
>JACSZP010009614.1:0-13156 GCA_016161895.1 Pinna nobilis | reverse complement strand
TAAAAGATTAGACTGTTACTGCAAGTTCCGATGCATGTGTATTCAATTTCTATATCATTATCTTTCTGTTAAATGTGTGATTGCTGACATTATGGTGATGAGAGAGAAAAAGAGGGAGGGGGAGAGAGATTATAATTTGTTGAGTGTAACATTACAGCTCCTTTTGGTTTTCTAATTATATCTTGAAATTAAACTTCTTAATATTAAGCTTTGAAACTTAATTTCCATATTGGGGGGGGGGTCAGCTTTCTATAGTCCATTGCAGGAGGGGTGTGTCACACTGCCCTGCCCCAGGTATCTAAACATTAAAACAAAGTAAGCATATATGCAACACAAACCTCCATTGGAACTAACTGTACCCGGATTTGTAGAATAATGCCATGTGACATTTACCCCAGTAGACAAAGTGACATCAAAANNTGTACCTTTGTCAGTCAGTACCATAACATGATAAAATTCATTTGCCATTCCTGTCCCATACATTTTCTACCCCAACAAATTCAAAACAGAAAATTAATCAATGAACACATCAATAGCAAAAGCATACGATATAACACAGGTGTGGGGATTCTTACCTGTTAATTAATATCCATATGTACCGGGGACACAGTATATCCTATTTATATATCCACAACAGTCACTCAAGGGTCCGACGATCTTTGTAAACCTCCCTAACTTAGAGGACTAGGAATAAGTCATGCAGAAATAATCATCCATGTCATACATTTTGTACGTGTGCCAAAATATTACTACTGTTCGTCGGTGTAAAATTAAGGGTAGAACGCATAGCTGTTAACACAGATTCAATGTTAAAGAAAAGCCATTTACCTGTGCGGCTTATACACGCAAGTCCCAGCACGATTTAAAGGTCTTTGTGACTAGTGTTTAGTGTTAATAGAAGCAGGATAGAGATAAAATTGGACATTATGTCAAACGGGGAAACTTAGTACGAAAATTGTAAACAAGGTCTTACCCAATATTATATTTTTACCAAAATGAATAGTCGGGTTGAAGTACCTTTAAGCTCTTAATTAATATGCACGAAAAAAAGATACATGTTGTGATCAACAAAGGGGTTAGGACAAAGACCATTATATACTAACAGAATTCGGACCAAATTTCATAACTTTCCATACAAGTTACTTTACGAGAACTCAAACGTTGGGTAATGTTACAGAGTAGGCCTATATTACAGTATGATAGGTTCTACTGCGGCGGTATTCTAAAGGTTCTCACCAAAGAATTACTAATTGAGGTAGTTTACAATTATGTCAGAAAAAACGACTGGTCTAAGGACTGCTACTCCCTCATTTGATTTGGGGGGGGGGGGAGCTCAAGGTGTTGGGAGGAAGTCTTGGAGTAGTTTGAGAGTGGTTTATATTTGATTTGCATAATAATTTCATGAAATAGTGAATCAAATTTGTGATTTCTTCATTATTATCATTTACAGATAAGATTATTGAAAACATGGACCACACCTCATTACTTCAATGGCAGTTCAAATACTTTTGAAAGAGAAAATACTAGAACCGTCTTTGAGGAGATACGCATCTTGCATTGGTAGGTTAGTGGAATGGTACTAATTTGATATTCTTGTAAATTGACTACGTCCCATTGACTACTAAAGGCCTGCCTGCGTTTCCATTGAAATGCTATTCGTATAAATACAGGTTCTTGGTGACAAGAATTAAAAATGTGCTGAACCCTCTCCTGAAACCGCTAACAGTAACACACATGTTCCTCAACCGTGTGCTAAAAGAATAAATTGAATTGCAGTGTCTGTTTTCACTCTTTTCTCAGACGACCTGTGCCATTGCCGAGTGACGTAGAGAAAGAGTGGGAGGGACGGTGGCAAAATTTTGCATAAAGATATTAAAATTTTTCTTCATATGATTTTGTTTACGCATAAACATACATATGTTTTTTTTTTAAATATGCATATATAAATACATGTTTATATAGATCTATAGTTGCAAACGTACATCAGAGACGTATATAACGTCTCTGCCTACATGTAGGATACATGTACACCTCCGAGGAGGAACTTGTCGTAAAAGCACGTCACTATAGCCTATACCATCAAGTCATAGAACTTTCACATCTTCAACACTTGATAGGATTTTTCGGAAAAATTCAAAAGTGGAAGACGGGGTACAAAACTTTTATCAATATACATGTATGTTCATATTATAACTATACTTTCTGATTATCGACAATAATTATTTATTACTGCAATCAATAGGCTTATGTTCAAGTTCTAGTTCAATCGTTTAGGTTGGTCAAGTAGACGTAGATAATTTCTTAATCAGGCACTGATTTTTCTGAATATCATCTTGCAAAAATACGGATGGTCTTTGCCTTTTTTTTATTCCAACGTAAATGCGAAGTGCACAACCCTCCAAGTGAGAGAATAACTTTATCGTAGTTATCTCCCTTTAATCGCATTACATTTCATCTCGCTGAGTTTACATGTACTGTTTACCGTTAGTATAATATTGTTTACAACGTTAGTGTATACAAACACAGGTATTTATATACATTTATTAAACCAGCAACAGATTTCTTGTCTACATAGTATGGACTTATATGTCTTTACGTTCTTACGTTTTTCACCGTTCTTCCTGACTAACAGAACATACCCGCCCTCAACAAATTCTTAAAAGGGAGAAATAGAAAATACCAAGGGACATTCAAAATTCAACAAATCAACGACAGACAATACCGTGACCAAAACAAGAAAGATACAACACTACAAACAGTAATACACACGGTCACACTTATAACTTAAAATAGAGTAACACGAACCCCACTAAACCTGGGGATGAGTCCAGGTGCTCCGGAAGGGTAAGCAGCTACTGCTCCGCACGCGGCACCCGTCATGTCACTTATATTCGGAGAAAATGTCTAATTCGGTAATAGTCGTAAACGGTAAGAAAGGCCGGGATAAGAAAATAATAATAATAATAAACTCATAAATTGTCCATTCGACCAAAGCATTACAGGAAAAGACTGGGCCTCTTTTAAAATCGCCAATAGATCATTTCTCTAAAGACACTTGCGGCTACATCAACAGAACAACAGCCAGAGCGCGCTATGTTGGTCTTACCAAGTTCTTTGGTTATTTAGAATCAGGCTAAACGACAGTTGAAATAAGTCACTCAAAAAGGCTAGCCTTGAAATGCAAACTGGAGTCTTGACCTCTGCGGACAGGGTTTCGCTCGTTACAAAAGAAATTTGCAGGTCTGCAACGGGGACCTTGTTCTGGCACTTCTTGTGTGGCCGCGTATTTGAAAGAAGACTGAATGCTCTGTACAAATTAAAATGTATTTGAAATCACATTTGAAGCTGAACGCAGATAGTTACATAAATTTCAAAACACAGTTCAAGCATTTTCTGATGGTGTTTGGCGCTTTCGACTTATATTCAGACTTTAGAAGTGGTCATCATGGCAAGAGAGATTGGTGTCCTCTTTTTAAGAACACCACCTCCTTTTTCAGAAAAGATTTAATCATTGAACGTTTCATTCATCAAGCCTCGACCTATTTCATCCGAAAAGCCGAATGTTGGCTACAGCAACGACAAAGAATTAGCCTATCAAGAATTTCTCGAAATTCAAAGTCCGAAAGAGTGCGAGTCGAGGGCAATAACGATCTGAACATGAAGAGTACTCGTGAATCTGTGGTGGGCCTAGGTGTCAGGAAGGATTAGACATCAATTGTTAGCTGTATAAATTTATTTAAACTGTCTTAACTTGATGGTGTCGTCTGCTCAAGACCTTCCGCATTTCTAAAAGCAAGAAACGGTTTCAGGAAAATAGCGATATATTTTATAATCAGAAAAATGAGTTTGCAATGAGTAAAACGAAAACCAACAACGTACAAAACTGCAATAGGCTCGGTCACCTGGAGAAAGGAATTCGAGACACTTGACACCAGAACCACTTCAACATAACGGCCATGATCAGATTGACAGAAAAATGTGTAACAACTGCTTGCAGACATTGGACCAACAGACGGTCACGTTGGATGAATAAAAGTTTTTACGATTAGAACTGAAATGCAAATTGCAACATCCGATTCAACTTAAATAACTATTCCTCCCGGGACACATATGTCACCAAATACAATTTCTGGGATAGTCTCTCCATTCACGTCACCAAGTACAAAAAAAACAAAAAAAAACAACAACAAAAACCCAGATCAGCTGAACGACAAACAGAAATATACATTTCAACATTTGACATAAGTCCATACAAAACAAGAACAACGTTCACAGCAGCAACTTCATACAGATCAATACCTTTTTCACCATTCTTATGTGGAATGATTTAACGTGCATTATTTGAACAGTATACAGGAAGTATTCAGGAAGATTACATCAAGTACATTTTAAATTGCTCTCCATGTTGAGACTATAATTAGTGTATTTCCGAATTTTTTTTCGCAAAGAAGTTTGACGCCGTATCAGATCTGAAACTATTTCATGACTCTCTCACCGAACTTGACCACCAAGATTTGCCACAGAAGGTGCTGATTACCGGACACCTGGTCCCACGCTGATCGGGGTTTACAATTGTTATCTCATGTTACGGCCATTCTTGTTCCCAACTTGAGAAATCTAGAACTCAGTGTATCGATACTTCATCATTTTATTTCTGTTGTGAGATTTATGCCATAAACATTAAAAGATGGATGTATTCAGTTGACTCCAATTCAATTATTTTATAGGAATATAACCTCACTCAGAGTAATTTTTCTTTCCTGCATCATTTCACAAGTTATAACTTTTCGTTTTAATGTGATTTTGTGATCGGATGATTTGTGTGTAGTGGAAGGATCTAGATTTCTAGCGATCTTCTGGGGAATACTGAGATGCAAATTTACAAAGATATTTTAATTTCTATCGGTTCAAAACAATTAAAGCAGACCTGGTTTCGTATGACATTTTGTTTAAGAACCCTCGCTGCTCTATGTTTCTAAATTCAAAGGATGGACCAAGATTTGAAGTATTTCTTTGTCCCCATTCGACGAACTTTCAGTACATTGTATATTCCAAAGAAAAGCAAGAACCATTGCTGAATAAATCTGTTTACTTTTCTAAAATACGTAAAGTAATGCAATCATAGATTATACTGCAGATTGATAACGTTCAGAAATTATTATAGTATTGTCCCAAAGTTGTCAGTTTTGACGAATTCGTGTGAAGAAGGCTTACAGTATGTGTTGTGAATCCATTGTCTTGATGTCTGCTCGTGTACCAGGCATAGCGAGACACATAGTGTGCAGCCTCCAACTTTGGTAAGATGGCTTTCATGTAACTCAGCTGTTTACTATATGAATGCGTATGAGGACAGGCAAATTCCGTCAGCCATATTGGTTTTTGGAATTGATTCCACAATGATTTCAGATAGTCCATGGTTCGGTCTGGATCGCAGTAGTAAGCATGGGTAGCTATATAATCTACATGACAATCGGAGCAATAATGGAAGAATTGCTTAAGCCATTCTATAGCATCTCCGTAGCATTTGCCTTGTGTACTGCATTTTGCTGCCGCTGGACTGACTAAAGTTTTACCGATGCCACGCGGTTGTATTTTAGTGCGCCAAATATGGGCTGCCTCAGAAGCCGTTAGATTTGCCTGCGAATGGAAGTTTGGTTCATTGAATCCCATAATAATATTTGCGTCATGAGGAGTGTGAACTGGGTTATCTATCTTGTCCCTCCACCCCCACACCATTGGCACTCTTCCAGTTTTCACGTCACCACAATTCTTGTGTGTGTGGTACCATGGTGTTTGTTGCCAGTCATACCTACAATAGTCAGTGTCTAGATAAAATATGGAATGAATATTTTAGAACTATTGAAAGAGAAGCCATTTATGAACTTATGATTAGTGGAACACGAGAACCGATACTTCGATTAAATGCATTTAAATACAGTCATGGGACATATTGTTCGTCACTTATGATATTTCCTTCTTTGTTAACATAAAATCAACAATTCTTAAATGCTTGTAAAATCCACAGATCATATCAGACTTTGAGAAATATTTACTAATTTAAAGCAAGATAGTTCCTTAATCATAAAATATATTCATTTTTGAATTTCCATGTCTAGTTACTTAAATGACACACCTTTTCTCACAAATAAATTTTGTAAGTTCCCTCATTGTTCTTTAAGTCTTATGAAACAGGAAAAAATGTTCCTATCAAAGTTTCATCCTCCTCATAATCATTATTTTCTCAGAATTATCAAATGTATTTCCAAATTTCGAAAAGCTTAAAAATATTAATTCTATTTCTTTCATGAAAAAATAATAAATAAAAAATTTGCTCAAATTATGTGATTTTGTTGGCATTTAAAAAACGTTGGTTTTATATAAAACAAAGAAGAAAATAATGTTAGTGACTAACTAATATTTATGTCCCATGGCTGTACCCGAAATAGTTACTTTTAATATTACGTACCACCAGTGGACGTTGTCAAAGGCCTCGAGATCACCACACAAGTACCCATGGTAGCTTACAGAGACTCCCTTTTTGGCCGATCCGTCACATGTACTGATAAGACATATGCCCAAGAGCATTATACACCACAGCCCCGCGCACCACATTGTTCCTGTAGAGAAGCACTTATTTTGTTTATAGAATGTCTCAATTATAACATAAAGAATTGCATTTGATCTGTCAAAACTTCTATAAAGAGTGATTCACAAATATCAAATCGTCTCAGATTGTCTGGTGTTCAGATGTTTTATCAGCACACTAGTACTTACGTTATTCCTGCTCTACAGAACTTGCAGGTCATTTTCAAAGATAAGAGACACTAAGACCATATTATGTGTTCGATGTGTGACCGAAATCAAAGAGCAACTGGTGTAATGTACAAAACTGCCGATTTAGAATGACATTTTATTCACTTAGACAGAAATTAGTCAGGAAAACCAATCGTTATGGAAATATTTCATTGTTATTTGTTAGACCTGGATTATGTCACGGAATCGACATAGTAAACGTGCCACCGTATAAATCTAATGGGAGTCCGAGGATTTCGCTAATGCATAAGTGAAAAAAGCTCTATATATATGTTCATGTGTTCCACACTTGTTTTTTTATCGTGAATGTGAAGACAACAGTAAATAATACATATCTGACCACGAAATTCCGGCTAAAATACTGTTATCAATTTTTAGTTTACAAGAACTTATCTGTAATGGTGGACACATTTCTTTGTACCATTTGTATGTATGTAGCCTAAATTGCGAAGCATAGGAATATGTATGTTCGAGAAAATATTTTATAACAACCACATGAAAATGATCTCTCCTCTTTCATCATTTTCTTATTTTAAATAATTTTTTTTAAATATTCATTAGAAATTGACATATAAATAGAAAATTAACAAAGTTTACAAAAATGATAGTTAGGTAAGTTCACGTACAGCATACATACACATCAAGTTTTACTTGACATTTGGTTATTTAATAATCAGTTTTTAACATAGACAACTTATATTCCCAATTTCCTTACTTTTTAATAAAGGCCAATTCAGTTTGTTTCAGTTCTTGTAATGCAAAAGTGGATACCTCCGTATAATTTGAAACTCTAAGTATTAATGATACAAGATGGAAATGTTAAAGAAAACAAAACGCAAATCTCAAATGGAACGGGACCAGCGACTCTTTTCACAAAGAATCTTACGATAAAAATCACTCGTAGTCGTAAGTGTATGAAATTTTAAAATTGTTTATTTGACAAATTCTTGATATAATTCAATGAATATAGTCACAATGTGGTTTATATCGTTTATGTAAATATAATTTCATCACAATCGGTCAAGTGTTATCGTAAAATGAACAAAACATGATCAATTGAAATATTGCTAACTTACGATTAAAAGTGATTTTGATCGTAAGATTTTTTGTGAAAAAGGCCCCTGGAATCAGCGTCTCCTGTCTCCAATATGCTACACTGGCCTTAACGTTCTATCACACCCCCGTCGACGAAAATCATTCTATCTTTCATAAATTTAATGTTGATATAAATGCAGAGTGGTGTTTTACAATTCACGTAAAACATTAATTTAATTACCACAGAAAGAAATACATTATTATTTGATGAATATCAACTCTTTGTTGGTTGATATAAAACAAGGAATTACATGTTAAAAAACCGAAATCGAAATAACTGACATAACTTTTCCGTAAACAGATTCTACATAAACTATAGTATATTATCATATACTTTAGTACGTACTATCTTGCTCAGATGTGTATACATTGTTCAAAGATCAAAAGGAATGGTTGAAATCCAATATACATGTATACGCTAATACATAAATGAATGACAGCAATACCATAGACTGTGTGCTAAATGAATCCAATTTAATCTCTTAAAGCCTGGAAGACCTCGCTTGAGGTACCAATTCTGGATTCAGACCATGCGTAGAATGAACACGTGGCGTGGTCTCAAAAATCTTATTTAAATTCAAACTGCAATGAATCTACTGTTGTAATTAAAATTCGATCTCCAATGTGCTTCTTATCTATGCCATGTCATACGAAGATTTCATAAAACCTAATTATTATGAGATCAAATCACATTGCTTCCAGCGTAACTTCTCGTGTCTTATCATATATTTACGTTGATAACTTGTAACTTCAACTTTGAAGCACGAAGCTTGTCTGATTGTTTATCTATAGATGGGTTTCCATAAGCACTACTTTCCAAGAGTTATTTCCCTTAGACGGCCATGTAGTGTGGCAGCTTGTATATTTTCCTGCATAAACAAGTAGCATTAAATGAAGTATTCTTAGGTTCGAATAGTTTTAAAAACTTGTTTATGAGGTTTAATATTTATATCAGGTTTTCATTGAACTAAAAAACTCATTTTAATGAAAATCATTGTGTTATTTTTCACAAATACTATGCAATAGAATTTGGTTTCACAAAAGAAAAGTTTCAGTGTTGACACACCATATGGCCGCCAAACAGGAATAACTCATGGAAAATAATGCTTATGGAAACCCATTAATAGACAGAAATCATGGGATTTGAACTCTCATTCAGATTTGATTAGATCCCCATGCAACACGGAATAGAAAAGGAACACATTGACGACAGGATGTTACTGAGAGTATGGTCTGAACTGCGTGATTGCGTAATTTTATCGTTCAGATGGCATATTATTGCCTAATCTACCTAGCACGACTTTATAACCACCGAAGTCTTTATATCCGAGCGTTCTAGTGCTAGCTGAAATTTCTGGATTTGACATATTTGACAATTTCTGACAGTATTATTCCATTCATTTCCACTTTGTAGTCGTTTCAATGTAACATGCATTGTCAACAAGTAATCAATTTCATAGTCAGAATAAAAAAAATAGCAGATCCCCATCTTTTATTTATCAGGAAATTCAGGAAACAAAATACAGTGAACCTTACTGTTAACACCACCAAATTTAGTGACTGGTTAAAATTTGTCTGATTAGTGAGGCAGTCTCTTAAGTGAGGTAAAAAATAGCTTAGAGTAAACAGGCTGAATTTTGATGGTCCTTGATTACGCAATGATTTCCTAGGCGGACCGTGGTATTTGTGCGAGGTTTCACGGTACTTGGTGATTTGGTTACCTTGGGGAATTAAGCATCCATGTTGACCGATCACAACCGTCGGTATTGAGTCTCAGATTTCCCAAACCTTTTCCTATCCCGATAGACATATTTGTAAATGAACAAACTTCAGGACAGTTCTATCTCAGGACAGTGTTATCTTACCTTCAGAGTAACGATCACCCCACTGAGGAGAACGCCATACAATAAAATCATCAAAATTCTAATTTATTATTGAACTAGTTCAGCCTCGTTTAGACGAGCAGTTTACTACTCGGACCAACTATTTCGAGTTAATTTCAAAGTGGTTATGGTAGAGAGAACTCAATGTAACTGATCTTTCCATTTAGCTTGCATTCGAAAAAAATACTACTACTACTACTGCTTCTGCTGCTTCACCCCATTTTACATCACAATACAATCACCTCGGTCAAACCCCCCGGAATGCATTGTGACGTCACTAGATTCGACAATTTTTCCGTTACTGCACGGATCAATTAAAAGCTGTACTAAAACATAATTTCAAAGTCTTTTTTTACATTTCGTGCAGAATTATGCATTTAAAATCTTAATCGATACACGTATTTTGTAAAACGGTGTAAATAAAGAAGAGGGAGTATTAATTATTAATTTCTTTCAAGCAATGTAAAAAGATTCGTACATGTTGGGTGTAAATTTATTTATTGAAACCACAATGCCAATTATTTTGCTCATTTATGTGCAGAGATACCATCTACGAAATGATATTTAGGGCATTAATGTAGATACACATAGTACATTTTTACTTCTGCTGTCGTTCGAGAACTATATCTACCAGACACATCAGAAACAACAGAGAAGAAAAAAGAAGGCATATGACTCGAATAAGACAGTTGATTAAAAAGGAAAAATAGAGAGATGACTTACAATACTTATGAAAGAAAGACAGGAAAATATATAACACAATAATTTTGTAGAAAGCAAGTTCACATTGATGAAACAGTAACTGTCGGAAACACCATGCTATTCTTAAACAGGATTTTTAATCCTCCCGGTCACCTGGTCCCACCGTCCATCTCTGATTTGCGCTTTTCTTTTGCTCTTCGTGGTCAGATTGTATTTATTCCAACATTATCCTCACCCTTCTCCAGTTTTAGTCAAAGTGAAAACGGAGAAGAACGCTCGTATGAGTGATATTCAAGATTGTAATAAAATTGGTGATGAAAAGCAATTGCGGATCTGAAATGGGATTGGACAGAAGTCCAGAAGTATATCCTGACAGTTTACCAAACCCTTCGCAAATACCTCACGTCAACTGTCAGTTGCAAGTTCTTCAAATATATCAAGTTGGATGGTCAAGCTCTGAAACGGTAATATATGCCACTGGTCTGAGATCTGATTCTATGTCTTAGGTCCGGATGTTACGTAATTACGTCTGATAGGGAATTAGAAAATGTCGCAATATAAAAAATAATTGTAAATCCCATACAAGATGAGAACAGGAGCCCGGAAGCAGTCAGCTTTTAACACGCTCAATGTTACAAAATATAGAAAGGAAATTGCACAGAATCATGTATATTCAAAGACACCAAATAACAAGACATTATTTTACCGAAATATATCCATGAATTATTCTTCATCTTCAATATTTACACATTTTCAAATGGTATTGGTTATTGATATTGCTTATGGTTTAAATTTTCTACTCAGTTTCCTCGTCTCGACAGAAATTTTGCAACACAGAAGGATATATAGGCCATATATTTGACGGAAAATGATGCCTCTTCCTCTGTTATACTATTGGTCATGATGCACGCCCATGATTTGTACTTAATCGATTTTGAAATAAAAATAATCTTTAGCGTATCTCTTATATACTTGATCCTGATAGCAGACAGAAGTCAATTCGGTAGAGACTTTCTTAACTGTCGTGAATAGGAAATCTGCCAATAGGATACCTGTTCCTGGGATAACTTGAACAATGTTGTCAAACGACACGTTTTCAAATATATCGTCATTTGTAGACAAATCTTTGAAGACGCCATTCTGCATTTACGTCTGGGTGTCTGTGGTCAATATTGTGATATTTTTGGCGGGATGCGTGGGGAATATTCTGGTCATTCTGGTAGTTATAAGACTTCGTAGTATGAGGACGTCTACCAATTATTGTTTGCTGAACTTGTGCTTTGCAGATTTGCTGATTTTGGTTACTTGTCAGACATCAGCACTGCTGGAATTTTACACAGAGGAAGTATGGTTTCTCGGAGATTTTCTTTGTAAGTATTTCTTATATGTTATCCCGTTTTTTTATTCACCATATACACTTTATGAATTTTAGCCAAATTTTATTTCGCGTCTTTACTTTAGGGTTCAAACAAGCATAACTAAATTACCTGTCTGATATTCGTTAAAATTACATTCATAAGCATATGAAAACTAGTAATAGCGATCCAATCTCGCGAAAATATTGTGCAGTTAGTTAATGAAAAACTGTTGACTAGAGAATATGAATTCCGCTAAAATGTCAAATTTTTAGTTGTCTTAATATGTGTAAATTTTAAGCATATATTATAAATTTTGTCAAAGTTATTTCAATAATCTGCATGTACTGGATTCAAGATTATAGACAATGAATAAATCTTTATAAAACAAAACATTGCTCATAAAATTCTCAGTGTTCCATTTTTCAAAGTATGTACAAATTGAATTTTAGCATGTAATATTTATATTTTAAAACCAAAATAGGACTATGTAATTGTAGTTTAAAAGTTTACAAGGTTCAGCAACGGTGTTTTGATTCATATATATGTTCGCCTTTCGAACAGATAAATATACATGTATTTCACAAATTTAACGTGTTTTGTTTTTAAATAATGTCGCCACCCTTATACTTTAAAGATATACTATATGTTTCATTTAAGGTCAGTGGATCGCCACTCGTCATTTGCATTTTAGTAGTTATGGCGATCCCGGTTTTGTCTTTGTTGTTTAATACCTCGTCTTTATTCAGTGGAAAAAATTACAAAAGTCTTTAACTTTTGGGTTTGTTGCTTACTTCATTTTAAGATGCAATGTATAATGGGACTTTTGCATCAATGTCGATGTGTTAAATTAGATTTTACTTATTGAAATCAGCTTATGACTTTTTGTAATGTCTGCATTTATACTGATAATTCACTTGAAAAAGATATTGAAGGAAGCAAACTAAAAATAGGAATATTGATAAAATTATGTAAAATAGCTGAAACTGGAAATCAGTCTGTGTTTATGTTTATTCTTCATGATTGGGTGAAAAGGCAAATTCACGAAAAACAGCTTACATTAAGGGTTGCTACAGCCGTCTTGGATTATTCACTGAAGAATGCAGCGGTCATTCGAAATTGTGCTCAATCTACCTATTAAACACTGAATGCTTGTTTCTTATTATCCCATTGCAAACACACCGTTAAGCAAAATATATTGATTATATCACTGAGTTACAAAAAGCGTTAAATAAAAAGATACAGCCATTATAATATTGGCGTTATAATCGACATGCTACAGGTTTCCTGAGACCACGAAAAGTAAAT
>JACSZP010009612.1:0-11013 GCA_016161895.1 Pinna nobilis | reverse complement strand
TTTCTACCCTAGAATATATGTACACATTACAAAGAATTATTGTTACCCTTGATCACAAGTCGCGAAAATATCCTCTCGTGAATAACCCTAAGGCTGTCTAGTCGCCAAAATAAAGTTCCGCGGAAATTTCTGGATTTACAGTATGCAGTGTCTAATTTACACGGTTTCCAATGTAATTTTAGGTCACCTATCACTGCCTGAACTTCCTGGAGAAGAATAGAGACACACTCAACAAAGACATGGAAGACTGTATGAAGAGCAGCAGCGATCCGTTCATAGCCGATTTATTCACAATCAAAAAATCCGACACCGGTACCATATCCACAACGTAAGCTAGTTCCCTTTTCTTTTGATATCCTGAGAAAAACATGAAAAAGAAAATTAATAATGTATACAGGGAAATTTTCGCCCCCGTTTTATTTTCGCCCACGTTTTATTTTCGCCCCTTTCGCCCTTACCGTCAGTGGGTGAATTCAAACCTGGACGAATTTAATATAGCAAATTATTTTACTAGAATGAAGACGAAACTGGGCAAATTCAAATTTGGGGGAAACTGTTTGCAGGAGCATTAAAGCGAAAATTACACGGGGCAAAAATAACCCTGCATACAGTAAGGACTATTTCTATATTTTGCAGTAAATTGTGAGAGCCATTGCTTTATCTTTGGTAGAGCGCTTGTTTTTCAAATCGTGAGGTCAAAGTTTCAAGCCTTGACAGGACTTTTTTTTTATTTTGAAAATTATTCCTCCTACACAGTTTAACCTATACTATAATGAGAAATTTCCATAAGGGTGTGTTTCAGTGCTACAATAAATATATTATATCACTTGATTATTTCTGATTTCTTTTAGGAGGGTAGATATACGACAGTCAAGAAGAGGTCCCGGAGGTGGCAAAAAGAAACCATTAACAGACAGGGGCAGAGCTTTGGTCTCTGACCTTGGCTCTACAGCGAAGAAAAAGTAAGTAAAAATAAGTAAAATGTACCTATAGGTTCAAGGTAAGATTAATACAGATTTACATTGTAACTGTCATCTTGCACATATATATTGGACTACTCCATACCAAAGTACTGTAAATCTAGAAATTTTCGCGGAACCTTATTTTGGCGAATCGGTGGCCATGCAATTANNAGCATGTTAATCTAAAATAAGAATATTTAGCGAGAACTTTATTTTCGCGAGTAAGTGATCTCGCGTAATTACGCGAAAATAAAATTCTCGCGAATAAAACTTGATTTACAGTATACTATAAATCCAACAATTTTTGTGGAACTTTATTTTGGCGAATCGGTAGCCATCCAATTATTTGCGACACTATATTTTTTTGTGGTTGCTCGTTAAGTATTAAGTTTATGTTGTATTGAGCATTTTATTTAGGGTTTGTATATTAAGCGAGACTTTTATTTTTGCGAGTAAGTGCTCTTGCGTAATTACACGAAAATAAAATTCTCATAAAATTCTCGCAAATAAAACCGGATTTACAGTATGACCTTGTGATCTTGACCTTGATGTTTGCCATTCTGTAAATAGATATAATAACTTTCTTTTTATCCCCCACCCCACTCACCCATCAACAAAGTTGTAGGGGAGTATACTGGATTAGCCATGTCTGTCTGTCCATCTAGACGTGTGTCTGTCTGTCCATTTGTTTCTGCACCATAACTTAAGTAGCCATGGGTCTACAATGTTGATACTTCACACATTGGTTGCCCCTGGCTCAAGGATGATCCCTATTGATTTTGAGGTCGGAAGGTCAAGGTCACAAGACTCTGTTCCTTGAAAATGGTTTCCTCACCATAATTGCTGTCATGGGGGTTTAAGTCCTGTTAGGACAGTTCTAGTTTTATGCTGCTGTTGTTGTGTTTTTGTTTAACGCCCCAATCTAGAATCTTTCTCTTCTATTGAAACATCACTAAATGGCATTCAGAATGGCTACATAGTTGGCCCATGCAACTTCTCTTTGATGCTGTTAAAGGGATTCAAGGGGCCACTGTGGCTCAGTGGTAAGTGTGTACTGATCGATTGGTCAGAGTTTGAATCTGAACAACACAGCAGTTGACTGTCCCTGTCTGTCAAATTAGACAATCAAAACTGAGGTCTCCAATCACAGTAGGTGTTGGCACGCTATAGAAAATTCCCTGCTCTATGACCACAAGTGCTGAGCATAGGCAAAATTTGTCGCCCTTATCCAACACACAGCAGCATCTAGCTACTGGTATAATTGAAAGATGAGTTCATATTGTTGCATTGTTGTTTAACGTCCCACTCAAAAAAATGTCACAAAAAATTTGAGGTTAATATTTTATGTTTGTTACTATTCTAGGTGGGGAGCAATCGGAAAAGCTACCGAAGTTGTCTACCAATCAAGAGATTCCAACACTGTAGTTTCCTTCTTCCAGGTATGTTGAAGATTCCGTTGTACAAAAGGCTTTGTTATCTCCCTTTGATCCTCAAAAGCAAGCCTCACTTTCAAAGGCTAAACCACTCTTACATTAGCTGTTTAATTTTGCCAATGCAATGATATTACCATTAGCGGAACTCTTTCATATTAAAGACGCGCTTAACCTAAGTATCAGGACAACCTGTTTACAAATACATGGAGACTTTGACTAATTGTCGTTAAAAAGCAAAGATATATGCCACTTAATAGGTAATTAACCTATCTATTCTACTTTTAGAAATCAATGAAGGAATTGATGAGCAAAATGAGACATGCAGAGCCACATTTTGTCAGGTAAGTGGAGAATGCATGGTATCTTCTGTGGATAGCGGAGTTTCCAGTTCATTTAGGTGTAGACCTACCGTTTACAGTCCATAACTGTATGCGCTGTGAGCAATTTGTTCCATATATGGAGTTCCGATGTATGATTATGAAGTTGCTATGAGATCAGTCTTGTCATTCTTTGGATGTTTTTTAAAGTACAATAAAACCGGCATTAGGCACCACCTGTATATAAAGACCACCTGGTCACAAAGACTGCTTTTTGCTCTCCCCAATAGTACCATCTGTGTTCAAATGTACCTCCATATAAAGACCGCCCTATGATTAAATCAGTTTTCTCGTGTCCCTACAGAGTTCTTTTATATACAAGTTTCACTGTAGGTTTTTTTTTTATTAAGTTTTGTTAGTATGGTCTCCTGTGAGACATCTCTCATATACATGTATTGAATTACATCCCCTGTACTTTTAATGGGACAAATGAAAATCTTACTAAACATAACGTAAACTAGCGTAACCTAAATGGAAATGTTATTGTAGAAAATCGTAACAGTTTCTTGCTTAGGTCTTTTCAAATGGTGAAGCAAAAAGGATATTTCAGATGAACTAGAATCTCAGCTAATGTGACTTTCATTTCATTTTTTGCCATTAATTCATTATCGCCGTGTGTCATCTTTAACATCTGAACATTTAGGTGCATCAAACCCAATGATGATCTGTCACCTGAGCAGTTTGACGAGACCGTAGTCAAAGAGCAGCTTCAGTACAATGGCGTACTGGAAATCGCCCGGATACGGCGATTAGGATACTCGGTCAGGAGAATGTTTGATGATTTCATTAAAAGGTAATTGTTTATTTCTTTGTTTCTTCATTATGCTCCCCATTATCGAGGTTTCAAGGCTACAGTTGAGCCTCCTTGTTTAACCTATGACCTTGACCATAACCTTTGACCTTTTTTGTTACAAATGTTAACCTTGGACCAATCTTTCAATGATAAGTGATACTTCAATTGTGTATTCTTCATGACATAGTCTTCTGTTTGGTACCAGTCTCATCATCTTCATTATGTCCATGACCTTGACCTTTGACATTGGTTGAAATAGATATTATTATGTGCAGGGAAATCCACGTGTTATGGATACATTCTGATTTTTATGACTTTCTGGGTGTTTGTTTGTTTCTTTTTTTTTCACTGTAAAGGCCTTTTACTTGGATTCAAAACCTTGTGACCTTTCCCTTATTATTTGACCTTTTTTCTGATGAATCTTATTTTCTTCTGAATCAAAGGTACCATGTACTTTACCTTGATGCAAGTAAAGACAGAGACGGGGTGAAGTTGATTCTGGAGAAATTGTGTCCCAAATGGTGTCAAGGTGACTACAGGCTGGGAAAGCATAAGGTAGGGAACATGTCAGAAGCAAAATAAAGTGATGACAATTTTAGAGAAGCATAGGGGCCTCCGTGGCCGAGTGGTTAGCGTGTTCGACTTCGAATCGGAGGGTCCGGGGTTCGAATCCACATAGCACCACTCCGCGGTTGGCCGTCCCTGTCTTTCGGATGAGACAGTAAAAACCGATGTCTCATGTCACAGTAGGTGTTGGCACGTTAAAGAACCCTCCCTGCTCTACGGCCCTAAGTGCTGAGCATAGGCAAAATTTGTCGCCCTTCACTGGCACACGGTGACGTCTCCATATGAGTGAAATATTCTTGAGCGAGACGTTAAACAACAATACAACATACAAGAGAAGCATAATGTAGGGAACATGCCAAAAGCAATAAAAAAATGTTGGCAAAGGAGGCATAAATTAGGGAACATTTGAAAACTCATAATTGCTGAAATGTAACTTACAGGTTTTTTGGGGGGGACATCAGTATTGGATCAGGAAGTATGCTTCTCAATTCTGAAACAGTTACATCAGGCCAATCCAAACATTGTGTTTGTTACTTATAAGTTATTGCTCAAATAGGTTAAAACAAACTGGTTATTTGGATGAGATTTTTTATTATCCCTTATAACGTACTTGGGTCCATGGTTCAGTGGGGATCTTGTTGGCCTTCTGATCGTGAGATCATTTGTGTGTGGGTTTGTGTGTGTGTGTGTTTGTGTGTGCACAACAAAAAGACAACCAGAAAGGCCAATACGGCAATGTGACCTACCATACATATAACATATTTGTTTCAGGTTTTCATGAAGGAGCACATTAGTAGATGGTTGGAGCAATGCTTGCACATCAGGAAGAAGACAGCGGCTGGTGTACTTGTGAAGAGGGTGCGCATTTTCTTAGAAACCCAACGGAGACGCAAAGAGGAAAAAGTGAGGAAGGTTGACACTGCAAAACTTGGATCTGAGTTAATTGTAAGTAAAAATAAACTGAGCTTGGCACCACAAAACTTAAAATTTTACTTAAGTCTGAGAATTTTCTCAACTCCAGCTTCTCAACCAATCAGAGTTCAGTATTAGCCGGAGTTGAGTAAAATCTCTTACTTAAGTCAACTCTCAAGTTTTTTGGTGCCAGGCCTAGTATATACATGTAGATTGATTAAAATCTTCATTTCATATCGGTAGATAAACTGAATTTTGAGGATATTTTACTTTTTGAGATTTATCACAATATTGTAAAATTCAGAATAATTTAATGTTGATTTTCACAAAAAAATATTGACACTGAGGTTTATTCCTAAATTTGATTCAAGGGGCCCAAAAATTCCTACTCTTGAGTAACTAACCAACCAAAATATTCCAGTTTTCCAGAGTTTCGACACTTTTGCCCTCATTATGATAATGTTAATCAAATCAATTGTATTATACACCAATCTACCGGTAACATCCAAAATAGCAGCCCTGCTCACCCGACACCCTGACTTAATTAACCAATCAAATTTCTCAATATTCAGTAATATCTAACATTGAGCCAGTGGTATTTAGAACAATGATCACGAAAGATTTTACCACAGCTGCATCTTTTCATGGGTTTGTGTTGGTTTTAATCAGATTTGTGTTGTTTTTGTTTCAGAATGCCTCAAATAATGCCAATCCTGATGAAACCTCAGATGATTCCAGAAGTTCACAAAGTTCAAGTACTAGTACTGAAACCAATGAATCTTCAAACTCAAGTAAATCTTCAAACTCAAGTAATAGGCTTGGGGACAAATACAGAGCCACACGACTCCCTCCAAATTCCACTCTCCCCCCCCCTCAGAGAGCATCATCAAAGACAGCCTCGGAGGCGGAGGAAAAACCAAAGATGACAGCCCCGGAGGTGGAGGAAAAACCAAAGAAGCCGTAAGTACAAGAGATGCACTGTAGATTTCTTATTCTTCGGGAGTACTTAATTCTACAAATTTATCGTTAAAGTTCGATCAAATCACTAGAGCTTAAAATCACGAATTGTCAACATCAGGGAATTAAATTACACATTCTGATCTCAGTTTCTTAAAAGCCGAAAGAAAAACTGGTTTTACCAAATAAATCTTAGCTAATTTATTCATAATTTTAGAATTAAAATTTGCATATCATGATTCCACCAAGAACAACACTGCTAGATCAAATAAAGGCAAGGATTCAAAATTCGCAATATGGCATCCACTCGCAAAATTATGTGGATATTAATTCCTGACTTTTATTTAGGAATCTACAGTACTGTTGTGTTGTACAGATGAATGCCAAGCTCCCCGTCCCCTGTTTTATCTTCTCCCATTCTGCCCTCTTCATTGGACAAATTCAGAAAGGAAAATATCATTGAAAAGAATTATGGCACAACTGGGTTGATTAATTCCTGACTTTTATTTAGGAATCTACAGTACTGTTGTGTTGTACAGATGAATGCCAAGATTTTTGTATTATGTCATTAACAAATGCAATGAAAAATCCATTATTGATAAGAAATTAAAAAATAACTTTAATCGAACAAAAACGAATTGCCATCCTCTGTTGCGAGTGCTTTGCTCATCGTCAGCGGGGAGTGTTTGGCGAGCAAAGAGCTCATGGGATATGTACTGAGCCGATGGTGCGTGCCAATTATCCTTGCCGGATGCGGGGGCTTTTAGTGACCCAAAGAATTAATAGATTACTTACATTCATATCTTACTTGGCCTAAATGTATGCTTTCCAATTTTTTTTCTTTATGAAAAAATCACCTGAATTAAGTGACCACCTGTCGCATGTGTCCATCTGTGCACCTTCCTTTAGACAATCTCTCAAAATAGGTAGGACTGTAGCTGTATTCATTGTTCTGTTGATGGGCATTTCAAATTCAGATTTTCCCCCATCCTTCAGCCCTTTACATAAAATCCAAAACATGCTCAATAATTGTAAAACCAAAGATGAAATGTATCAGAAAGGAGGGGGGGGGGGGGAAATTTGTTACATGTACGGCATTAGTGAGGTGGTCTCCGAAGTAAATTTGCTTAATTAGCTAGTCTAGCCTCCCTTTGTGACCCACTGACTTAAAAGACTACTTACCTTATGTGTCCTTAGTGCCTAGTTCCAAAAATGTCTCTCTCATATATAAATCACCTGAATTATGAGATCACCTGACATATGTACCACTTTTTATATGCCCGTTGAATGACGGGACGTATTATGGTATGGCGTTGTCTGTCCGTTGATCCGTCTGTCCGTTAACTTTTTTTGTCTGGAGCATAACTCTGAAACCATGCATGATAGATTCATGAAAATTCATACACATAAAGACCATCACAAGGCGCAGTGCAGGGTCCAAGAACCGTAACTCTAGCTGCAGTTTTTACAGAGTTATTGCCCTTTTGTAAAAATTAATGTTTTTCCTTTGTCCGCAGCATAACTCTTAAACTGTGCACGATCGATTTATGAAACTTCAAACACATCAAGACCATCATAAGGCGCAGTGCACAAAACTTTTTTTGTGGGGAGTGGTAGTCATATTCAACTGTACTATTCCAAGCACTTATATGTCACACTAATCATCATAACCTTCAGGTCACACAAATTTGTTGTTTCATTTTTTGTTATTTCCCCTGTAACAAAACTTGCGATGGGCGTATGATGTACCTCAGAGAGGCTCTTGTTGCTCATTCCCTTGGACCGTCTCTTAAAACAGGTTACCTAAAGTATACGTATAAAAACTAAGAACTTAAACAGTTTATCTTTTAAAGTTTTTTTGTTTTTTTTTTTCAGATTTTGGGATATTTTCCAGATCATAGCCAGGGAGAGTAAAGGACGGGACGTGCACACACACCGTAGTCTACAGATTATTAAGGTCGTGACCTACTTCATTCTGTTCCTGATTCTACTGTTCTGCCTGGTCGGACAGAAGGTCAGCCTTATGATCCTTATCTCTGGATTACATCTAAACGAGACGAAGACTAACCAAGTGGACAGTGAGGTCAGTTTATTTACTAGTATAGTAGAATCTGTCTTGATCAAGAGACTATTGTCATGAGACACCACCCGTCTCAAGAAACCACTATCAAGAGATACCGCCTGTCTTGAGAGACCACTTAAGATAAAACTTCATCTTAAGAAATTAAACAAATAAAACCTATCATGAGAGGCCACCTGTCTAAAACGACCACATTCGATGGCAGAAGAGTTGGTCTCTCAAGACCAATTCAAGTACTGGAACCTGGCTGTTAAGACCACCTACATGTACAGAGGAACCTTGCCTTTAAGACCACCCAAGTGACTGGCTAAAATTGGTTTGCTTACTGTAGATTCCTAAATAAAAAAGAGGAATTAATATTTGAGTAATTTCGCGAATGGAAGCCCTCGCGGATTTTAAATTCTTGCCCTTATTTGATCTTCCAGTTTTGGCCTCAATGGAATCACAATTCACAAATCTTATATCTAAAATCATGAATTAATCAGCCAAGAATTATATAGAAAGACGAGGTTTTGTTTCAGTCTTTGAGAAACAGGGTTCAGAACGCGAAATTTAATTCCTTGACGTTGAGAACTCAGGATTTTAAGTTCTCATGATTTGATAGAAAATGGCAAGTTCGCTGAAAAGTACTCACTAAGGAATCTACAGTATTTAAAAGATGTTCTCCTGAGCAAGGTTGAAATAGTCGAGATTGCTGATAAGCAGACTCAATTTGATGGTCTTTATTGCGAGATTGTCCCCTAAGTGAGGTGGTCTTACAGCTAGGCTACACTGTACAATAGTGGCATTAACCCTTTCATTAATGAGTTGATATTTGTAGTGAATTAGAAATAGGCCCCTACAACATACTGAATACAGAGAAATTTTCGACACTGTTTAATATTCGCCCCTTTTGCACTCATCATCAGTAGGTGAATTTTAAAGTGGGAGAACTAAAAAGGGTAAATTCATTGAGAAGAATTACGATGAGATTGCTCAAATTCAAAATGAGGCGGAACTATCTGCAAGTGCATTAGGGCAAAAATAACCCTGTATACAGTATTTTGTTGTCGTTTTCTTGTCTTGTTTGACATCCCACTTGTGAATCTTTCAATCAATATGGAAACGTCAAAGAAATCCCAACCAAGCGCTCCAATTTTTGTCCATGCTCAACACTAAGACCGTTGAAAAGTGAGAAATCTTTTACATACTGACACTTATGTCTGCAACACTGGGTCATGAATTTTATTGCTTCATCTGAAAGTTAGAACTCGCAACCTAAAGATACATTTGTAAGTAATCTGCTTTGGAGCTACAATGGTTCTCCAGCTTCAAGGAAAACTATCTGAATTTTGAAAGTCTATAATGTGAATTGGTCTTGGTTGATCGGTTGGTTGTATTGTTTTTTGATATCCCACTCAGGAATCATTCACTCATATGGAGACGTCACCGTGTGCCGGTGAAGGGCTATAAATTTGGTCTATGCTCAGCACTAATGACCATTGAGCAGTAGTTAACATGCCGACACCTACTGATGCACAGCTCAGGACTTCGGTTTTTACTGTCTCATTCTGCATTGGGCATGGGTTGGAATCCATGACTTCACAATCAGAAGACTACCATGCCAACCACTGAGTCACAGCGGCAGTCTGAGGTTGTAATAGAAATGTGGTGGTCTTTATGTGAGGTTCACTTTAAATTCTGTATACAGTGTTATTTTTTCGTCCCATGTTATTTTCGCCCTAATGCTGTTGTTTAATGCTGTAAAGTTTCGCCCCGTTTTGAATTCACCCAGTCTCGTCATAATTCTATTTGATAAATTTACCATTTCAAATTCACCGAGTTTTGAATTCGCCCACTGACAATGGGGGCGAAAATTTCCCTGTATACAGTATTGCTTCTTTTTGCTGTAGCCTAAATTATTATGGTACAGTGGATCCTTGTCAACAGACCACCTTACTTAAGGGACCACCTCTTTTAGGCAGCCACTCGCTGAGGGGACCACCTTCTTTACAGGACGGCCATAATGCTACAATGTATTTTGATTTCATCTGTCTGTCTGTCTGTCTATCCATGTGCTTGTTACAATTGTTACATATGTTTTTAGGCATTGAGCTGGAATTGAGAATATGACTTTCATCTTGTGAACTGCAGACTATGTTTGCGTCACATTTAGTTTCATCAATTCTTACATGAATTACCCCCCCCCCCCCTTTTCTAAACACAAAAGGTCACAGCTATATAATGCTATGTAAGCATTGCTCTTTTTACAATGTACTTCCTCAGAAACAAGCCTTTAATATTTTGATGTATATTTGAATTTTTTTATCATTAAAGGAAGTGGCCCTTGTAAGCGCTCGGTACATCCTGGTGTTAGTTGCCATGGTGATACCTTACACCCTCATCTTTATCACCAGTATATGGAAGTCTCTATTTGGAAATCTACCATTCCCAAGTTTTGCATGCATTATTACGGTAAGTTTGCCGCGTTCAAGTACTTTTTATACACCCGTCGTTGTTTTCATTTTTTGTCATTTTCCCTGTAACAAAACTTGTGACGGGCGTATGATGTGCCTCAGAGAGGCTCTTGATAATACAGTCAATAGCTAGTACAGTCTAACCTGTTTTAAGAGACTGTCCAAGGGAAGGAGCAAAAAGAGTCACATATGACAGATGGTCTCTTAATTCAGGTGATTTATATAGTTAAAATCCTTTTTGGGAACCACTCATTTAGGTCACATAAGACAGGTTTTCCTTTAATTCAGGGGTCGCTATTAAGGCAGGTTAGACTGTATTTTGTAATTATTTAATTTGTGAAAATTCTTTTGTTTAAATATGTGAGTACAGTTCAAGCGGCTCACTTTTCATGAGAGACCACCTGTCTTGAGAGACCACTTAGAAGAGAACATGTTTTTGAATAATCATATGAATAAAACTTGTCATGAGAGACCGA
>JACSZP010009605.1:0-11669 GCA_016161895.1 Pinna nobilis | reverse complement strand
TCTCCGTAAAAATGAAATATTTGTGGTAGGATGTCAAACAAAAAAAAAAAACAACAAAAACTAAACAAAAGCAAAAAAAGCACACCTGTGCAAAAGGGTTGTGTTACTTACCCTATATCCACGTGGTTCACTTTTCTTGGTATCTTGCTTCTCTGCAGGGTCATTAAACTGTGTTTCCTTCTCCTTAAGCACATCAACATTCTCATATACGTCTCCTACAATTATACAATTCATTTAATGCTTTGTTTAACAAATATCAAGATCTCACGATACAATCTTTATCTCAAAACTCAAAACATCAATTGCAACAACACTAAATATAGTCTAAACCGCGGTAGCGGCCCTCTGAATTAAAGGACTTATTTAAATTGTGACCGTAATGAAAGGTTTCAAAATTACGTTTCCCTCTATGAATCACCTGAATTAAGAGACTATCTGTCATGCATGATTTATATTGCTCATTTCCTTGGAAGGTCTCTTGAAAGAGAAAGTTCATGATGCTGAGGTTAAAAATCGAAACATGTCATAGAGCGAGTGAAAGTAAAACAAGTAAGCCTGTACCTTCCATTTTGCCTTTCGCCTTTTGTTTCTTCTGCTTCCCTGTCAAAGTAATAATATAATTATTAACGAAACCAAAATGAAACCTTTCTATTGAACAAATTGCCCAATAGTCATCTCAACTTGGTTCTTCAAACTGTAGATTTGGGTACCCTCAGCTGTCGTGCAATCATATTTTTTTCCTCTCTTTTTCTTTTTTGTTTCAAATCAGGCGCTTTGTTTTCAAGGATAAGGATACAAAACTCGTTATGAGAAAAGCATATGTAAAATGTTGAATTCATGGTATTTACCCTTCAATAGATGAGGCAATTCTCGAGTTGTCAATTCAAATTCTTGTATCAATGCTAAGGCACGTACATCGGGTCGCCTCACGTATATCGATGTCAAAGTACAATTTCTTGACAGCAAGTACCCGTGTAATATGTTAAAGCCCTATTCTAGGTCAGGATGATAAACTTTAGCTTTGTGAAAAGCCCGAAAAAAAAAAAGACAACAAGGGCGTATAGAAATATACCTTTCGCAACGATAGTGCCAAATATTAACAATTATGGCAGGGCAGGTGAAGGTTTTTTACCGTCATTGAAAAAAAGGCAATTCATTGGCGAAACACGAATTCCGTAATACGGCAGCAAAGTAATGCGAGACAAAATGCATAGTAGTGGGTCAAAATCAAAGGCCAAGATAAAGATGCAAACAATTCTGGTGTTAAAGAAAAGTTTATAGGAGAGGTACAAAAATGAATTAAGACTTAATTAAAATAAAATAAAATTTTAGATACCGTTCAAAGGTTATAAATATGGTTAACGTTTTTGAGAGAAACGGAGAGATACGCAAACAAACACACAAAGAGATGGATGAACCAAGTGTTTTGAGAAGCCAATGACAAGGTACGCACTTAACATCCCTAAGGGGTATATAAAGGTGAATATTTGAAACTTTGTATAACGAAGTTGAGTTCTCCAATACTCTACCTTTGTCTTTCTTCTTGTCTGACTTGTCCACTTCAGCATAAATAGGCGGAGGATCCTCTTCCCCTTTGGCTGGAATCTTCTTCTTTGGTTTCAACGGTCCTGTAAAGTATAGACTTGTTTTTTGAAAATTCTGAAATACAAATTATTATCCAAAAAGATTTTATCAAAGAATTTCTTCGAAATTAATAAATCAAGTACGCTACCTTTTCCATTTTTCTCTTTTGACTTGTTGACTTCGGCATATATAGGGGGAGGATCCACGGTCTCTTTTGCTGGGCTTTTCTTCTTTGGTTTAACAACTTCGGCATACAAACTAGGATTTTCCGGTTCCGCACTTGCTCCCTGTGCTACATTCATTTCACTAGTACTACTCACATACAAAGGGTTGTCCTTTAAGCCATCTGTTATAAATAACACAATTTAGTTTTATATTTTAGTCCAAATTCCAGATTATCTTATTGTCTCTAATACTTTCGGTGTGTAAATTTACCAGCCCATTGAGGTACAAATCTTTAAACTGTGCCATTTTTCATTTTGTAGGAAAACTTTGTTACATTTAAATGGAGACGTAGCTCTCTCTTATATGATAAGTAGTTATTTACTGTGCATTGAACTTTCGGTGACACGGAATCCTGGTGTTTTTTAAAACTCAAGAGATACCAAAGAAGTATCCGCAGGACAGTTAACCAGCAATCGCCCTAGCTTGAATCAAAGATTCTACACACCAACGTCCGTATCACCCATATTCCTCAAAAACGTAACATTTGATATTTGAGTTTTACCACAGGAATACCATTATTGCGTCATGGAGAATGCATATACAAAAAAAAATTGTGGACGTACCAAAGGATAGTCACTTTTCACTACAGGGATCTCCAGACTTCTGATGATAAAAATCATACTTCTGTAACATTGTGATAATTGAATGAATTTAAGATTTTAACGTGGCAGCATTTTAGCTCACTCATGACTGTTCATTTGTGTAATTTAGTCAATACAGTTTTTAACTTACTCAGGTGGGTATTCTGCTTAAACTGGTAATCATAAAACTTAGAATTTACTTTCAGTTTGGAATTTTTCTGAGTTCCAGTTGGTACGGAAATATTATTGGCCGAGAAACCGAAAGTGAGAAAATTCTCAGACGTAAGTAAATGTTTTAGTTTTATGACCTCAGAAACCATTTTCTCTGAATATTCTTCTGTTCTCAGACGTTGTAACTACCGACATAGCTAAGGGCGAAACCTGCATAATAGGCTTATCCAGTACCATCGAAAGTACCCACGATCTTACTAGCAAAACAAGAAATTGTCAATACAAATAAGTTGTTAAACTACCTTCACCATCATCGTAGTCATTTTGTCTTGATGTCCCAGCCGACCTGAAAAACACACAAAAACTTTTTAATATTTACCTTTCACAAGTAAATTGTTCATCTCCGAAAAGCAACATACTTCAAACATTTTGACACCGTCATTCGTATTATTTTGCATGACAATGAATTATTTCTAATTTCACCGTCACAAAAAAAATTCAAACTCAGTCACACTTGAAGCTGTTACAAAACCATTTGTTAGATTATTTAACATCCCCTTCAAGAATTGTTCACTGTTTAAAGACGTCACTGTATGCTACTGAAGGGCAAACAATTCGCCCCTTTTGGCCATTGACCGGGGAGGACTCTTTAAACTCCCGATACCTTCTGTGATAGGCACCTCGATATGTACTGTCAGATACGAATGATGAAAATAAACATCCAGCCGCAGCGAGGGTACGAATAAATTACCTTTGGTTTGTTTAGAAAGTCAATATGGTTACCATTGAGCCATGATAGTCCAATATTTAAAAAGTAAAGAACGTCATATGTACCATTACACGTAAGTAGAGAGTACGTTTTAGACCCTCCAAAGCTTGCTCACAAGGACGGAACAGATAAATCTGAGGTAAATTCAGCATTATTTTTTCACGGATCGACATTGTGATGCTTAGCTCTGAAAAAGTATTCCACAAATACTTACATTTCTTTGCTATTTAAAATTCCTTTAGAATCTGTAAAGAAATGGGGGAAAACCAAGTAAAATTATTTAGTTAGTTCGAAACAAACAAGGTATGGCAGTTGTTTGCGGAGAGCTATGTCAGTGATAATATATTTGACAGATTATATAAATATAACAAAAATGTATCTGTTATGAAAAATTCTATAAAGTTATTACTTGATTCTCTGCCTGATTAGCCTCTCATAGGGCTACGAAGCATTTTTTCAAAATATTTAAGTCTTCATAATGAAATAATATTGTCCTACCACTGCCTTTTCCGTGACTATGTCTCCGTCTCATGACAACTATTATGACGATCACCACCACCAGAACTGCTGCCCCTCCCCCTGCTGCTCCTCCCACAAGTCCGGAGTTCAGCGATGACTGTGGTGCCACTTCAGGTGCTGTAAAGAAATGTATCCTTTAATGTTTTTCATTTTTCCAAATTTCAGCTTAATTTCTGTGTCTGATATCATGTTGTCCGATATCTATAAGCTTTGGGCTGTACTATAACGTACACGCCCTCTGTAGGTATATAGAGAGTAACAATGTCCTATAATAGTGAGAGGAGAGCACAAATAAACAGGCGCCTAATGCAACACCGGGCCCGTCTTTACCATTACTTCACTCTCTATTGACCTGCAGAAGTAAAATATCTGTTTTAGTGACTTATAGAATTATACAAGACTTAAATCGGTTTTGATATGCTGATGCTTGTAGACGATCGTGTGCTATGAATTTTCCAGTCGAAGGTCGCCCACAGTCCCCGTTTTCTGTTTGCAAGGAAAAAAATATAAAAGAAATATAAATAAATTTCATCAGATTTCAGATTTGATGAAAGTGCCAAAAAATGTTGAATACAATGAGAGTACATGCAAGTTGATTAACTTTGCCCACAATAAACACACAAATATTCAAATTAGCGAGACAATAGGACAAATTGCTGATGTTTTACCTTTTAATGTCCTCCCGTCAAAAGTCTTGTAACCTGTGCTGTTTCCCTTTACATTGAACGAAAATAAGACGAAATCATAACTCGTATAAGGCTGAAGACTTTTGATTTCATATGTGATATTTCTGTTTGTTGTTGTGTCGACCAGTTCTTCCCTTGTGTAGACGTCGGCTGTGTTCACTTTATACAATATCACAAATGTCTGGGGATGTCCACCATCTGATCCTTTGTTCCATGTTAGGACAACACTGGTAACTTTCCTGGTCATTAACTGGAAGTCAGACGGAGTATCTGGTGGACCTAAACGTCAGATAAACCTGATGTCAGATCAATTCTTTTTCAGTATTAAAAATATTTCTTACATGATTGTTTAAAAAAACTTCAACACTTATTCCTATACATGTCTCACAAGTAAATTTATAAACCCTCTAAAATAATCAGTTTAGGCTCTAGGAGACAAAATGGTTCAAAGCGTATTGTTTTAAATTTTAGGCCATGAAGATCCTGTATTCATGTGAGCATGACATGCAAATTATTTACAGATGATAACATCAAGCTCCAGTTGTTCACCATTCGGTTAAATGTAAATCATCGAGGGTTGCAAAAATTTGTAACCAAACCTCATATCATGAAGATAATTCTCTCATTTACAAATTTTGTCTGAAAAAAAGGTTTCCATGATCTTTTCAATCTAATCCATTAGCAAAAGAATTTATCTCGAATTTTATGTCAATTCTTCGTTTTTCTACCAGAGGGTTAAAATGTAACCAGCCGATGAACAACACGTTGGCCTCTGTTGGCCTCTGTGGTCTCTTTATTCAAATGTTTTGTATAGCAAAACGCCATTTGGGGAGTAATACAACTCGGTCAGGTAGTCGTTTCATTCGGTGGGTTGCTAGGGCAGATTTGACTGTAATGTCATTTTACATTGCCATGCAGCTACTTGTAGAATATGTATTGATACATGGTATATGATACACAAATCATTTGTAGATTATACCAAATAAATCATAAATCTTTTGTGTACAAAATTTACCACGTACCTGATCGTATAAGCGTAATTCGCACCTCTGCACTATCTGTATGACTACTGCTGATCTTAAGGGTGTAGTTCCCTTCATAATAATCCTGGAATGTTGGTATGTTCATTTCGGCAGATTGTCCTTTTAGTGTGACATTTACGTCGTGTAGCATCCGGTTTACCTCAGTATTTGTAAGAGATAATGAAACATTAACAGAAGACTCCAGTGTATCATTTGATATTCCTGTGTTGTTGATCCAAACCACATCCCCCGAAACTGCCGGGGGATTTATATAGAATGGAATGCTTATGACTGCTGCTGTGCCTATATCTGACCTAACTGTGTATTCCTTCATTTCAAAGTTCGCAGAAGCTACAATAGAGAAGCAAAATAGGGTAAGCTCAATGTCTGACCTATCAAATGGTTGAAGGTGTATACTTTAGATGTATGCTAACGTGCTGGTAAAACTCAACAGATGAATTCATTTTTTTTCACCAAAACAGATAATTTATCTCAATTCGTGTGAGAAAAGTGTTTTGTTATCGGTATGAAATACATGACATGTCCATTAATGTACACGTAATGCGCTACAGCACCGTGTACGATAAATGAACATGTTTTGTGCTATTAACCCAAAAATAGAAATCACAGTGTTTATGTTTTAGCTTATGCGTTCAGTGATAACATTCAGACTTCATATCTACTTATTGATATTGTATAATAAGAACTTGTGTCAGACTTCTCTGGACACCAAAATCAAATGTCATGTATTTTGCTATATCTGGTAGAGTATAACTGAGGAATCTGTAAGAGTTTTACTGAGAAATCATTTAAGTCTTTTTTTAAAATCCTAAAATTATAGGTGAGAATGACCTCAGAAACCATTTTTGTTGATGCTCAAAAAGCTTTGTGTCGATAACATTTAAGGCAAGCCTATAACAGAGGTCAGATTTAATGACAAGTGAATAACAACTGCCCTTTATCAGTTCAGTTTCAAGACCCGAACTTATCTATATTGGTAGTAAGCATACATAAGCAACGTGAAACTCTGCTGTTTCGGCACGATATCAAACACGAATATTATCTCTTATATATAAAGTCAAACCTAATGAAAAGGTTATAAAAATTAATACAACAGAAAATTTCTTGTCATATCCTAAGCATAAAATCAAGATGTTATCCCGTGTGTAGTAAATGATAATAAAGGTTGTTTCTTTGAAATATTTTATAATGTAAGTCTGGTTCTTGGGTCATTGTCATAAAAGTAATAATGTTGGGTTTATCTAGATGGACATTGAACAACAGAGGATGGTTCCACATGGTCTAGTGGTTACCGTGTTTGTCCTCTGATCGTAATGTCGAGGGTTTCGAATCTGAGCAGCGCTAAGATACGAATATTACTATAAAAACCGAGGTCCCCTGTCACAGTAAGTGTCGGAATAATACAGAACCATTTCTCTGATGTACATCCATGTGTGCCGAACACAGGTAACGTCTCCATATAGGAGAAATATTCTTGAGTGTGAAGTTAGACAACATACAACCAACCAACTAACAACAAAAGGATGTGTAGAGGTCACGATGTCAAAATAAATAAAACAAATGCAATGGGTTTGTCAGGAGAAAATCACACGTTTCACGCGATATCACAATGACTTTATTCTCGTTGCTTGAACGTATGAAGAAAAATATTGCTGTATCAAGGATAATTGCAATTAGACAAATAGGTGTGTCAAAATAAGTATGGCTTTGGATCTTAGATGTTTTTTTAACAAAAACATTTGATTTTATTTTTCAAAACAGTCCAGTTTTTACCAATTAACAGTTTATTTATTTGAATACTTACTTATAACATTGAGATAAGCCTTGTCGTTTTGAATCGTCTGATTACTCCTGTCAGGTATTCCATTACTAGCCAGACAGGTGTATGTCCCCATATCCTGATATGACACTCTGGGTATGTTTAGTGTCACATTACTGGCAAAGGAATCTGAAAAATCGGTAATACTCCTTATCAAAGTTGATCCTACGCTCTGCTGAAGGGCAACAATCGTGGCATTATTAGGATCTCCTGCGGCTGAGCATCTTATTGTCTGATTTCCTGTGTTTTCTGTTGTGTTTTGTAGGTACATTTGCACTGTTGGAGGATCTACAAGGAAATTATTAGAATTAAAAAGTTTTAAAAGGTTAAAAAGCTAGCGACATTTTTCATTCATTAGTCGATTCGATTTACCCATATGACCTTGAGATAAAAGAGACAACAGATTCTACAACGTCTGCTTCCTACTTGAATATTTTACTAAACATGGACCTCAACGGTAAACTGAAAACTCAACTTTATGATAAACAGGATTACTTCAGTTACACAAACGTCAACTTCCCATATCTAAGTAACCCTAACACTCTAACCTGCATATGGAGTATATGTCTCTCTACTGACTCGATGTGCATGTTTGTTCAGGATATGACCAGTTTTTTAACGAGACAGACTCCAGACGAACAATTTGATGTTACAGGAGTTCCAACACACTCGGCAAAAGTAAGCTTGCTTCGGTCGTTAAAATGGTTTGGTTTGCCAGTACGACCTGTCATTGGTGCTAATGATATCAGACGTGTTTCATACCGGTTTTTAAACTGTTTTACATACTGATTTTGACTAGGGATTACTCCGTTTACCTGGTTAAGACATAGGATTCACGGCAGATACGACCGGTCAATAGTTGATGCTTTTTGCTCCTAGGTACCCGATCACACCTCTGGTGTGTCCAGGGGTCTGTGTTTGCCCAGACCTTTTTATGTCTTATTTTAGGAGTTATGAGTTCGATCACTGTTCGTTACCTTACCTTCTTTTAAATTATTACAGGTCCAGTAGAGAAATAAGAGAACAAATTACTCGATATAAGTAAATATGTTCTTACTGTAATAGGATGGTCGAAAGCAATAAAATAAATAAATAATAACTTACAGAAAACTCTTAGATGTGCAGTTTTTTGATCGGGATCTAGTACGTTAGTTCCGGCAGACGAAGATGTAGCTATGCACTTGTAGTTCCCAGTTAAGGTTCTGCTTGCATTTCGAATGTTATATGTTGATGATGAGATACTTCTTGTAAGTGATGTAGACCCTCTATGCCACGTCACATTGGGAGTAGGGTTCCCAGTCGCTGAACATTTTAATTCTGTAGATTGTCCTTCTATCACTTCTAGTGAACTTTGCTCTAATGTGACAACAGGATCGTCTGAAAGAAAAATGAGTACTATATGTATTAACTTGTTTGGAGGAAGATTCCTTCATTAATGTTATTTTTATGTTTTGTGGACGTAACGGTCAATACATGTATTTCACTCAGCTGATAACCAATATGTTATGGCTGTATTTTATGTTTCATTAAAAATTTTTTAATACAAATGGATGGCGACATCCAGCGTGATAAAATATTCTCACATTTTTGTCTTTGAAAGACAGTAAAAGTTAGCGGCCTCCACCGTGGATCACTATCTCTAATATTTTCACGGTCCTAAAGAAAGAATTATACTTCAGATCGAAGGCGGCTGTCTACTCTATTATATTAAAACTTCAATTCAACAGTTATTTGATACAACATCTTTTTGAACATCCTAGTGTGTGTTCTTTCTCAAATATTAATTTATTCTTTTATATTTGAAACAATTATATTCGCAGGCAAAGTATGACTAATTAATAAAACGAAAATTTCTTATATTAAACTTACATTCAACCTGCAGTGTTATATCATTTGAGGCAAGTATCACGCTCTTGTGAAGTGTGAAGTCGTTACTAGCTTCACAACGCAGTTGCCGTCCATTATCACTTGGCTTTAGAGGGTTTATGCTATACGTTTGTGAAGTTATTGGTGACACAGATCCGCCATCCTTCCAGGTATACGCTGTAGCTGTTGGATTTCCTGGGACTGTGTTACAGGTAAGATTATATGTTCCCGGTGCTTTCCATGGCAATTCGGAGCTAAGATTGATGGCAGGAGTACTTGGTGGATCTGCATTACAGAAATCCCAGGGGTATTAATCATACTGTAGTGGCATGTAAGCATTACTTGTGTAGTATTGAGATTGTAATGATATTCCAGAAAACAAAATAAAACCAATATTAGTTTAAGATTTGCGATGATTTTGCAGAACAGAATTTACCTCGCTCAAAATTCAAAAATTAATCAACATTTAATGAAACAGAAATATGTTTCATCCTTGTGATTTGGCGAAGGCATTCTAAATAAATATCCTGATAAGAATGTGTATCTGCATTTATATGAACCGAAAAATACACAACTGTAACTCTAAGTAATACAAAATCTCTGAAGATTCTGTACTCTAACATGAGGCTAATTTCGATAGAATTAACAAAATTACAAATTATTTATAAATACAATATACATGTTCTTGTTTCAACTATATGAATATCATTCATTTCAAAGTCATCAATGCAAATGAGTGAAATCTAATTAGACTATTTTTTGCATTATGGGATGTGTTGGCTATAGAAATGCCTCAATATTCAAATAAGGTTACTTAGAAATGTACGTGCCACAAGTAACTCTTAAAATTCATTGCAGCTAATTTTCCACGTCCGGTTGAGGATGATATTTCATTTTATCATATACTTAGCCACAAATAAAGGCATTTTTTGCTTTGTATTATGCTTTGGTTGTATCAACCCTCACGCGCACCACCCTTTATCATTCCCCTTTATCATATAGCTGGACCCTTTATCGCACCCCTTTAAGAACACCTCTTCCTTTAACGCTTTTGTCACTACAGTAAATGTACTCAGAACTCCTTAAAGGTTTTTGTGTGAGAAACACACAATCGCATTCGTGCAAACAGTAAAATATCTACTTAAAGTAGATTTTACAGTAGAAATTGCCTAGCCTACTCAGGCTATTGACCGTACTGGTTACTACAGCCACCGTAGCCGTAAGACCTCAGTTACTGTCGGAATTCGTCTTTTTACATTTCTAAGGGATATTTTCAGCAGAATCTGAAGTCATGCGTATGTTTTGACAAAGATGCTTCCTGGGGATAACTGAGCTCAGTCCTGGTCAGTCCTATGTCGAACGACATGCTCCGTTGTCAAAAGTTTCCTCGCACAACTTCAAACAAAAGGGAGATAACTAAAAACAAGACCTACTGAACAATAAGTTATTTAAACCCCATCAGTCAGAGAGGTTTCTGTAGTCACATGATTGATAAGGAGGCGCTTCGGGTTCGGATCCAGCTGTAGGCGTTGTAATTTTCTTTTCTTTTTTTCAAAATGACTATAATTAATATGTTAAGGGTTTTTTAAGAAAAATTCCAGGCTTGATCTTTATATGAACTTCTCTTCTTGTGTCATACTGAAATCAGATCGATAACTCTGTTGATGTACAATTATACCTCAATATGTATACATGAAATATGTTCTGAAAAGTATATGATAAAACAAATATAATATAGCATTTTTCATATCACCTCCTTGTATCAGTCCTCAACCCCAATATCAGCCCTCGGGCCTTCAGTCCTTGGGCTGATATAAGGGTCTAGGACTGATACAGAAGGTGATATGAAAAAAAATGATGCAAACTGTTTTGTATACGGAAATTGCTTAAAATTTACCACGGAAAATTGAAAGTATCAAATTCAACAAAATGATTTGAATTATCTAGACCAGAGATAATAAAAACATGTAGCTATACTGCTACATAAGCCGACAAGGCCGAATGTCATATAGACCAACAACAAGTTATGCTGAAAACATGTACGAAGTATAAATATAGATATAACTTATGGTTAGGACAAGTGATAATGAAATTCGCATAGAGTTATTTGGTAAAAATTGATAAAGTCCCTAAAATGGCCCTTGTCTATATTGCCAGGCTAAATTGTACAAGATTGTACAATTCAGCCCTAAAAAGCCCCTTTTGATTGCGCAAGTCTTGATTTCATCCACGACCTGACAACTGTTATGCCAAAAGCGTATATGAAGAATTAAATGAATATATAGTTTGGTTTATGAGTAGGGATAAAAAGATTTACATATAGTTAAACAGGGAATGTTGACAAAATCCTTTAAATGCCCCTATCTCTCCAACAAGACTGAACACATTGGTGGTAGTCCCATATAT
>JACSZP010009602.1:0-11422 GCA_016161895.1 Pinna nobilis | reverse complement strand
TCTCTCTCTCTCTCTCTCTCTCTCTCTCTCTCTCTCTCTCATGTTTATTGATATCTCTAAATACATGTAAACAAATGTAATAGAGTATCTCGAACTGAATATCCTTAATTCAAATCTCTAGTGTTCTCTTATCTTCTAGGTGTTTGATAGACTTATCTTACTCATTAATAAATAAATATCTATAAATGACATACCAAAATTGTCTTCCTTTAAAGAAGTTTCAGTGTGTGTTACATATGTCAATCAAAGTAAACGAACTTCAAGAAAGATTTTGATTGGCTGATTTGAAGCAAAGGTTTATTAATATTTCCTCAGCCATTGTAATACATTCACTTCTGGATAATAACGATTTCATTTTTATTCTGGCAAATAGAAATTATATTCATTATTTGGAGGACTTAAATGGAAAAAACATTTTTTTTTTAGTTTTACATGATTTGTGATCAACGTTTCTTCGTTTATAAAGGAGTGTTCGAGTGTATAGCAAATGTTAAGTTTATGTTTCTTCAATTGAATATATTCGCCATTTTAAAGAATGATAATGACAGAATGACTATGAAGAATATTTCTAAAAATATTATGACTATGGAAGAATTCAACAGGTTCATACGAGGCGGAAATATGTAAAAAAAAAAAACGTTTTACATGTAGTATCGGATACCAGGAAAAGCTGCTTAGTTTGAAAATGGAATATTTCGTTCGACTTTTGCGTATTGAAGGTTTATTTGCTATAATAACACTCCTTCTCATGTGTAAACATACAGCGGTGGGATGCACCGTCGGATGCACGTGCGACTCACGTGCCATCAAATGTATGCCAGGTATTTCAGAATTTCCGACTGATGTAAACAACATCACTCTTGCTCTTTACGCGTCAGGATCATATAAACAACGAAATTCATTCGAAAATATTTCAGTATTTCTATTTTCAAGTTCATCTTTGAGGCATTTATTCCTTACTTATTGTCAAATAAAAAATATCGGAAATGACACCTTCATAAATTTGCCGAGCTTACGCACGTTGGACATTTCATACAATGATATTGGGAAGATTGATAAAAACAAATTCAATGGACTAATTATGCTGAAGGTTTTGAGCATTTCAGGAAATTCCGGTTGTCAATTATCTTTGGATTCGTTTTCGCGCATGCGCAATTTACAGGAACTGTACATGGCGGATATGGCGTTAAGCACTGTCGATAAACGTTTGTTCGAAGGTATAACCACCCTACAGGTGCTCGACCTTCATGGAAATAATATAAAACGACTAGATTGGACATTGTTCGACCAACTTCCTTCACTACAGTATTTAGATTTGTCATCAAATCTTATATCTGGAATCCCAAATGACACATCAGACGGATTGTTAAAGTTGAAAACAATGCAGCTTGAGCATAACCCTTGGCACTGTAACTGCGCAGCATACTGGCTAACAAAACTTCCGGCCGGGATGTTAAAACCATTGACGTGTGCTTCCCCAGAGCCATTGAGGTACCAGTTACTGATTAATATTCCACTTCTAAAACTGAAGTGTATGCCATCAACTGCGAGTTGTATTCAAAGTAAATATAATGGGGAATATGGTCAAGGGCTTACTATGTCTTGCAGCATACAAGGAGACCCATTTCCTGACGTCACGTGGGTCACACCGGACGGTATTCATATAAGCTACTTTGATTATAACAACGACAAATATAAAGTAGATGAAAATGGAACAGTCAATATCAAACAGGTAGGCGTAGAAGACAATGGACTGTGGAAAGTTATTGCGAGAAATTCAATTTCACACGAAGAGGCTACTGTTGATGTTTCAGTTGTTAATATACCAACGTCCCCAAGGAGCACGGTAACCATAGCAACAGCAAGCACAACATCTGCAACGACGACCACAGAAATCGCCACATCTACAGAAAAGACCACAAAAGTTACCACATTAGTAGAAACCACGAAGTCCACTACACATAAGAGTACAACTCACTTCCGGTCTGTTGTTGAGACTTCAACAAGACAGACAACCGCCAAAAGTGAATCCGACACGAAATCGTCTTCATCAGTAACTACTATTAATGTCATTTATTTCATGGTGGCCGCAGCCGGTGGTAGCGCTTTTTTGACGTCAATGATTTGTTCTCTCGTGTTTTATTGTAAGTGGAGAAGGGAAAAGGCGGAGGCTGAAGAGCCCGTCGAAGAGTTCTTCCGTCCGGTAAAGACTCCTCTACAATCCCGCAAGAAGATCTACTCCATTGGTCAGATAGAGGACCTCGAGGGCATGAACTTTGGACAAGTGTAGTTACATATGAGAATAATATGATTATTTCATTGGAATGCTTCCTACGTAATCATTTCCTAATATATATTCCTTTTCGAGAAATCTCCAAACATGAATATGAACGTGAATAAATGAAGGAACATATAAAGACACTATTGTAATAGAGCAGAAATGCGAATTTTACGTGTACTTAGATATGATTAACATTTTAAAAGAAATTATCTGGGTTTTTTTATTTTCTTGTTTTTCAATATTTTTTTATAATTCGTTAAGTACTTTTAATCAAAGCGCCTGGATTGTCTGTCTTTTGTGACATGCAAAGACCAAAAAATGAAAAGCAAACGTACGGACACAAATGTTCTCTGAATGATAAAAACACAAAACTTTGATGAAATCCTTGTTTTATTTACTGTTTCCAGTAAATGGATAGTTCCGATTTACATTATTTGTGTATTGAATGCGTATGCATCTATTTCATACCCGGTAGCGGCGAGGTGAGATCGTGTTCTATATTCTTGCATGAATAAACGAATTGAAATAATTTTGCAAGTTAATGCTACATGTATACACATTACACATGTCATATAAGTCACTATAAAGAATCCTTATTGGAAAGTGGCCCTGAGTGCAGAGTATACGGTCGTTTTTTGGAACATTCCCTCAACAGCATTTGAGGAAAGGTCCATATCAGTTAAAGGGGTGTTTGACTAAAGTAAAATAATTTTCTCAACTCGTCTTTAGACATTTTCCGTTTATTTGTTTGCTAGGCCAATAAAAGAAGAAGCAGTATTTTTCATGACAATACAGTATTATACTACTTCAGTCTTATTTATTAGATATTAATTTAGATGTAAATAATCGAAAAATACATGTAAATATCATACAAATGTAGGCACAGGATATTGTCATAAAGCTTTACAATGTAAATATTTATTTTGTATTTTTTAATACTTTTAAATTTGTAGAAGGGTATGTAGTTCAAAGGCGTTTTAATACTTAAAGAAGATTTTCTTATTTGATAAGTAAAATTCCCTAACCTCTCGTTATCTTTACATTGTAATGTACGCATTTTGAATAATGTATAACACAATGACGATTGATCAAATATATGTACATTATCAGAACTGCAAAATATTATATAAACATTTTACAAATAATCACCTGTCAATATTTCTTAAATTTCACCTATTTAATTTACAACTGAAAAGGTATTAATTATTATACTGCCCCTACTGTTGCTGTTTGGCTGTAAAATTGTTTTACAATTGGTGTTGGGGTGTAATGGGTTATTGCTGGAATTAACGGAATAATTCATCATTTCTGATCATTTCAGTAGCGAGCTCCGTATTGTTAGAACCCAACAATAATGGGGAGGAATTACTTTGGAGAAACACAATACCCGTGAAAGATAAAAATTTGATTAATAGCTAATGGGTTTGAATCTACGTATATCTGAGATCTATTATTAAGAATTAGAAGTAAGAATCCATTTGCTTTTGTCAGATAACTGCTTGGATTAACGGTCTAAGTGACAGTTTCTTATCGCCAAAATGAGATCAGTGTTCTTAGAATATGAAAGCGAAATATTGTCATAGTTAAAGAAAAAAAAAGGGAGATATTTTGGACACTGGCACTCCCTGTGTGGGATCAGATATCAATTCACAATATGGATTTGGACATTTGAAGGCTAGAATACAAATGAAAATGGCAATGCATTAATTTTTGTGTCACCATTGTCATATAATTATTGGGATTAACGGTCAAAATGAGATATATTCAGATCTTTAAAATGATACAAATGCTGACAGCTTATCAAATTTTATGATATCCGTATGGTGATACTACTATGTTTTAAATAGAGAGAATCTTGGACACAAATGTTTAATCTTGGAAAAAGTATGATGTTGGTTCAAACCATGCATTCAGACATGAGTTATACCGAGACATAAATAGAGGACGTAGGAATGCTGATATTTATGCAGATCATCATACATCTTGCATAATGATACGAGTATATGAAACTATCTTTATATTCCACTTCTGGTGTGTTTATTTGAAATTAGCAGGTAAGTTGGTTGCTTGGTTTGTTTGTTTTGTTGTTTAACGCACAACTTAAGAATACTTCGCTTATATCGCTTCGCTTTGTGTCGGTGAAGGACGACAAGTTTTGCCTATGCTCGGCACTTATGACCGTAGAGCAGGGAGGATACTTTAAATTGCCAACATCAACTATGACACGGGACCTTGGTTTTTACTGTCTCACCCGAAAGACAGGGACGACCAACTGTACCGGTGCTTGGACTCGAACTCCGGACCTCTCGATTCGAAGTTGAACACGGTAACCACTGGGCCACGGCGGTCCCAGCCGGTAAGTAGTTTGCTACCTTATAATAAGTTAACTATTCAATGCGACATTGCTATAAATTGTGTTCCGTTAACTTTTTTCTCTAAGATTCAGCATACGCTCTGATATGTTTGAATCATTTTGGTGATACAGACATAAGAAGTAGAAGAAATTGAACAACACACTCTCTTTCAATGAAACATGATAATTTCATCTCAGCTTTCTACCTATACATATTCTGCTGTAGTTCATGATTCACTTTAACAACTACTGCCCATATAATACAGATCTTTTATACCTGCAGAGTTCAGGTATTGTCTGACCTTGAATCGAATTTATATAAAATTTCTATCTAAATAATTAAGGTTTACCCAAAATGATATCACTCGACTATGACTAATTTTCTTTAATGGAAAACTGATCCCATGGCATGTAGGATTCTCGATATTGATCATATTGAAAGTGTTGTTGTTGCGTTGTTGTTTAACGTCCCACTCAAGAATATTTCACTCATATGGATACGTCACGGTGTGCCGGTGAAGGGCGACACATTTTGTCTGTGCTCGGCACTGCTGGCCGTAGAGCAAGGAGGGTTCTTTAACATGCCAACACCTACTGTGACACGGGGCCTCGGTTTTTACTGTCTCATCTGAAAGACAGGGACGGCCAACCGCGGAGTGGCGCTGCAGGAATCGAACCCCGGACCCCTCGGCTCGAAGTCGAACACGCTAGCCACTCGGCACGGAGGCCCCTATTGAAAGTGTAATTATTTCCATTATAGAATGTTTTAGGGCTTGTGCCTGCACGTATGCCATGATATAATTTTCCCACCACTTTCTAAAAATTATATAAATACATGTAGATAGTCTCGTTAATAACTCAACGTCGATCTTATCGAACCTTGCCCTCTTGTAGGAGTTTGAGTCTTAACCGCGGCGCGGTCGGATTTTTTTTAAAGTCTACCACAGCAGACGCCGTCCGCAATAAATCCTTTGCTCCGTTGAATAAAGTTCTGCTTACGTTAAAATGACTGCATCACCTCGGTGCGACGATATGACTGAATAATAATGAAAACAGGATATAATAGGAATAAAACAGCAGCAGCAACAACAATAACAACAAAAACATTAAGTTCCTTGTCTGAATTGTGCTCAAGGTAATAAATACAGAATGGAGGGGTAATACATTCGAACTTAATTTATCCGAACGCCAATAGTCCTGATGCTTCACCTTCCCAATTGGCATTGTTAGGGATAGAATTTTCAAGTTACATTTGCCTCTATAAAACGTATGCTTCAGCAATTGAAACTCAGCGAGACATCAGTTTGAAAAATTTAATTGATCTTCATGATTTAAAACCCTTACCCCTTCCTTGCTTTGCTGTCATAAAACTCCCATAATATGTACTTTGATATGTGCATAACATCACAGATACAAATTCATTTTACATCAGGTGAATTTGAATGGTTTAGAGGTGGGATCAGGTGCCATGACAGCATGCTTTCACATTCTGCACAATCATGGGTATTGGACAGATACTTCGTAATAAAATAATCTTGATTAGTTAAGTTTTCAATAGTATAAAAGATATATCAATGATGTAAGACATCAAAAGCTCACAAGATGAAACATTATCACGGGATATCCTAAATTTTGCTTTTTATTCTCCATTAACAGGAGCTTACTCATTTGCAAATCTAAAAGGGGGAATCGAGGGGGTTCGCATCCCCTGGAATTTGCAAAGTATAAACCATCAATGGTCAACTTTGCTTAGATGCTCATTTGATAGTGTTGCTTTTTTTCTTGCTACAAGTTGTTTGACCCCCCTAGAAAATTTCGACCCCCTGTTGTTGTTGTTGTTGCGTTGTTGTTTAACGTCCCACTCAAGAATATTTCACTCATACGGAGACGTCACCGTGTGCCGGTGAAGGGCGATAAATTTTGCCTGTGCTCGGCACTGCTGGCCGTAGAGCAGGGAGGGTTCTTNNAACCCCGGACCCTCCGATTCGAAGTCGAACACGCTAAACACTCGGCCACGGAGGCCCTCGACCCCCTGTAAAACACCCTGGATCCGCGCATGTTACTACACAATATGTTACAATGTCTAACTCTCTACATGCCATCGGTTTATAAAAGGAGTTATAAAAGGAAATTAACACATGTTGTGATGTGCATTGCAGTGGTAACACAATCAACCTATATGATCAAGACGGAACATTTCATTTACTTTCTTCAATATTTCATATTTTGCGTTAACTGGACGGACTTATACTCAATCACTTAAATATCATAAATCGCGTTGAGAGATAAAATTATTTTATACATGTACATCGCCGGAGGTGCTAAACAATTGACTGTGTATCGTTATTGGAAAAGGGTTTTATATTGTTACAGTCCCTTAATAATTTCGGCATTGTTGACTGAACTACTGTTATCAAATTTAATAACTACGGAATTTAGATGTAATTTAACAGAATAAACCAGGCGATAAATAGATCAAATATTATCAACGAATGTCATAAAGTTTTTATCACAATATTTATTTATCAATTTATAGGGCAGATGAAAGTAGTGACGTCGGGCGTTGTGCATCCGTATGTCAATGGGTCTAAACGGGCAAATAACGCTGAGATTCCCACGTGGTAGGTAAAAAAAAATAAGAAAAATGATGAACACAGTGAACTCGGGATAAATGTTCGGTTAGATATACAAGCACACACAAAATACAAATTTAAATAGAAAACACTAACTATTTTCAGTCACATACACACATAGATAGATAGATAGATAGATAGATAGATAGATAGATACATACATACATAAAAACATACATACATCCCGCCTTGGTCCACAGTCAAATATAGATAAAAATATTGAGAATTCTCGCCATAATCGATGAAATGATTCAACAACCACAATCTAACAAGTAATTCGAGTAATTAAAGTAATTCAACATTTTATGTGTATTTATGCAATCATATCAGCTGATTTATCGTGCAGTTCAACGTTCTATCCGTGATGTAGCATGTTTAAATGTCTACATATCACAATGTGTAATAAGACAATATTTCTACAATAACCAAAGCTTTCAAATTAATCACTTACTTTGAAAGATGACATTGTTTAGATGCTTATCTATCATATCGTGCTGTGGTGTTTGTTCAGGGGACAATATTTCATTTCCTGTTTCAATACAAACAAAGCATTAACAATAGAATGACCTATTGATAACGAAGCTGGTGTCGAAATCGACAATCTCCGGCTATGAAGTCAACGGACACTGGACTACGTACAGAAATATTTGTACGAAAGTTTTCTTATTTATCTGGGGAACCATTCGAATTCCACACACCCGCATATCTGGCCACAATCCGTTGAGATCTGCAATTGTTTACTGTTGACATCGTTTTATTTTTCTTGATTTTTTCTGTTGGTATACAAGTATATGTTCGACATTTCCAGCCATTGGGTAGCTGGGATTAGTTTGCCTCAAATGTATAGCACTTGTCAAAGGATTATAAGTATAGCGAAATGATAATTATTGTCTTAAAAACGTGTTGTATTTGGACGAGCGAGAAGAAAAAAATGGGACGAGACTTGTCGACTTGTTTAGACTTGTTAACGACACTTCCGACCTGAGTTTCAGGGAAAAAATGACATACCGGGTGGTCATTGGTTACTTACTAAGGAAACGATTTTTGTTTATCGCGGTCCATATCCGGACCCCTGGGCTTCTCAAAAACAAGGTGAACACACTACCGCCGAGGCGTTCTTATTCGGTAACGTTAGTTTTGGCAAAGTGCCATTTCCTTGAAATTCCATTCATAATGGGACCCTTTTTAAAATAGTCAGGAAATTTCGGCGTTATAAATAAAGTTCCTATACAAAATAAAATGGTAATTGGTCGTTGACAATGTCCTGTGAATTTTTTTTAGGCACACGTTTTTCTTTTTAACTTAAATGCATTTATTATTTCTTTTCTCTTTTTTCTTTTGAGATGCTGCCTGTGAATATCCAAGTGACCTCAGAGGGACTTGGTTCAGTACCAGCAACGGGATTCTTTACTTTGGAAATGATTCTATAGCAAACCTGAAAAACAATGCTGACATTTCAGTGCACACCTACACGTGTGAATTTGTGGACAATTCTAGATATATAAGCAAGTAAGTATCCCAGTGACTGCCGTTAAGTTCAGTCAAAGTAGATTTATTTGGAACTAGTTAATCAAAAAGTACATCTCTCAAGAATTGTGGATGATATTCTGATCAACGTCTGCATATTGTTATTTGACTTTTCTGATAATATTTAAGGTGAAGAAGTACCGAGGGCTGTCCGAAACTCCAAGTCCTAAATGATACATTCTCGAAATAAAAACTATCTCAACATAATACAAAAATTGCAAATCACTAACAGGATTGGACCAGGTGTCAGCGCCCCTCTTCAGCATACTGTATTAATTGCAAACGGTCCATGAAAAAAAAAACAGCAACAGCAATAACAAGCAAAAAAACCCAATAACACAAAAAAAAAACCCCCAATGAAACAACAACAAAAAACAAAACAAACAAAAAATTAAAAAAAAACAAAACAAAAAAAAAAACAAAAAAAAAACGAACAAACAAAAACTTTGCGTTTAGAAAAATGCCAAACTTGATGAAAATCTACTGAGCTGGTTTTGGATCTGATAGTAGGAATGAAGAAATTCAAAATAAAAACAAATCCCAATTTACATGTACACGAGTCCACGCTGAGGTTGAATGTCAAAATGCAAAAAACCGAGAATTTACGAGGTCCTACAACAGTAGTTGTCAACCATTAAAGATCCCGATGCTCTGCAGGCATACATGCTGAGCATACGCAAAAGTTGTCGCCCCTTACCGGCAGATGGTGACGACGTCTTCATATAAGTGAAAAATTCAGCGTGAGAAGAACTTAAAACAATAATACATCCAACCAGCAATGGCATGTATATATGAAGAAACGTATGTTACTGTTTTTACTTCATCTGCTCTGTAATATTTTGCATGATTATCTCTCTGTTGGAGTTCCGGACATCCTGTAATACTTCAATTTTGTGTTTCATATTTGTTCTTTTAACATTGAATGTGTGCAGTAGTTTTTGAAATTTGAAAAAGAGTGGGTTCCGACAGAAATTGCGTAATGCAATTTTGTAATGATTGATTTGTGTTTAAATAATTACAGAGCTAACGTCGATGTGTTTACGAACCAGAAGATCAATATCTACCTTTGTATCAGATTTACGCGTATCTCAACAACAAAGTATTCCTTCACATACGAAACAGGTGTGTATATAATTCTGTATATTAAACTTGTTGTACTTATATATGTGTATGTACCCGGAAACATTAAACTTGGTATATTTATTTACATTAACTATCTGTAAATCTGAAATCTGTTTTGTCCTTCGCGATTTTGTTTTATTATATCAATCTAAAGGTAAAGAGATAGTTGTACTGTATAATCGAATTCCCAGTATATTTCGGGCCACATCCTGATCAGTCATGTCTGTCTATTTACAGTCTAACCTATTTTAAGAGACCACCCAAGGGAAGGAGAAAAGGGCTCACAAGGTGGTCTCTTAATTCAGGTGATTTATATAGGAAAAAGCCAATTTGGGAACCACTCATTTAGGTCACATAAGACAGGTTTTCCTTTAATTCAGTGGGTTGCTAAGGCAGGTTAGACTGTATATATAAAAATCAGATACCAAGGAGTATCAATCGCCAGAGGAATCAGGTGGCAATGTACAAATTTGATGAATATTTGACGAACCCGAACATCTGAATACCCAGAGGTGGGATCAGGTGCCACATAGGAGTCAGTTTCCCTGCTGACCGGTCACACCTGCGGCGACGAAATACTCCAATTCAGTTAAAATAATTCAGAAACTTCAGAAACTCTTCCGGCCAGCTTGTTCTGTCTGTCAGATAGGTAAGTATTATCCGAGGTCCAAGGTAAACGTAGGTGTCGGTAAGTTCAAGAACTCTTGCTGTATTGCTAAGTATAATGACGGTCACAACGCGGTTAACAAATGAAAACCAGGAAGTAAAATTGATAACTAAAAGTAAAATTGAAGAGGTAACGAAGGATACATGTATTTGAAAATCTAAGACCTTTTAAACATGACAAGTCTCGGATGTTGATGGCCTCAGCGTGGAAAACAAACGCAAATCAAAAACGGGACGAGACCAGCTTTCCGGAAGAAGTCAGCGTTCTCTGTTGGCATGTCACGCCCGTCGGAAATATTTCACGAAAACACTACCAGTTCGGTGAAATGTTGATTTCGGTTGAAAAAGTCATTTGTTCTTGATCTAATTAGCTAAATGTAGTCACTGTAAATGGTCGTGCTCAAGAGTATCATCCAGCAACCTAGAAAGGGGAATTATTGTTTAACGAGTTCACCATATCTACCATAGAACGTCCGTAGTGACGTTTTCAGTTTTCAACAACATATCCCTATGTGAGTAATTTATTGGTGAGTCGTCTGGCTCTCCGAATAAAATGTGCATAATAAGAACATGCCCTGGCATAACGTATGAAAAAGCTAGCATTTGAGGCCCTTAAGGGGTTGCTACGGCCATATTGGACCAAATTCAGCCAAAATGAAGAAATGCTTATATTTTAACCAGGCTTCAAGTGAAGCCAAATATTTGTGTACCAATAAAGTCTTGGTGTATTTCTCACCACTTACATTCACATTTTTTGTAAAAAGAGTTATTTCTCAGCTCTTTATGAGAACATTTGTATTGCTTTTGTCGTTGACATGAGAACAAAAAAATTACACAAAA
>JACSZP010009601.1:0-24218 GCA_016161895.1 Pinna nobilis | reverse complement strand
GCCGAGCACAGGCAAAATTTGTTGCTCTTCACCGGCACACGGTGACGTCTCCATATGAGTGAAATATTCTTGAGTGGGACGTTAAACAACAACGCAACAACAACAATATTTGCAGAATTTTGAAAGTACAACGACTTTGATCATTGTCGTTGAAAAAAACAGAGTATAACCTGCTATAGCTACCCACAGAATTAAAGGAATACCTGTCTAATGTGATGTAAATGTGTTTTTCCCATGATGGCAATTTCCTATATTATTAAAATCACTTGAATTAAGAGACCACCTGTCATATGTGACTCGTTTTGCTCCTTTCCATGGACGGTCTCATAAAACAACTTAGAATGCAATTTTTTTATTTACAGACTTAACAACTATCTGTATATTAAATCACAAATTAATATACTACAAAACTTTGCATATTAATCTAAGAAGAAAAAAAACACAAATAAGGAAATTAGTTCTCATTCCTCAACTCATTATGTCTCCCCTTCTCCGTAGGGAGACATATGTTCATTCTGGTATGTCCCTGTTTTCCCTAGAGATTTCAACCAGCACTGGGGTACTCAAGTGCATGTCAATTAAACCTAAAGTGGGGGAGAACTTATATGTAAGTTGCCCATAGAAATGCAATATTTTGGTCAACCTTTACTAGATAAGTAAATAAAATAGGATGGTGGGAGAGAAAAATAGAGTGGAAGTAATGCAGATAGCATGGTGTTTAATTGAAAATAGTATGGTGGTGCCACCATGCTATATAAGTGCCTATATGTAAACAATATCTGCAATAGCACTATTGTACATATGCAGTAGGGTATATCATACCAGCATACATGTAGTAACATCAGAATCATTGAAGAAACATCGAGTTTATCAGTTGAAAGCAATACTGCACTCTCTGATAGGCAATGTCTTTTTTTATATAGTGAATTGTCATTAATTGCATATTGTGAATTAGAAATGCAGTTGTTGTCATTGTTGCTTAGCTGTTAAAAATCCTACTTAAAAATGTTCCACTCATATGGATACATCACTGAAAAGTGATGAAAGGTTACAGATTTGGACTTAGGTGGAGCACATTGTGACCTGGAGAAGTGTTGTTAATGTAACATGAAATTTAGGCTTTTCCAGTCTTTTCCCGGTCTTATCTAAGGATTTTTTTCTGTTGATTTGGATCCGTTATAAGGACTCATTCCCGACTCCAAATACCGGTAGTATCTTTTTTTCCCAAAAAATGATCCAAAATTCCCAATTCGCTACACTCGAAAAAATTGAAAATATATTATCTCACAAAAAACTTAGCAATGAGAAATTGATTTTAAGGCAAGAGAAATCAAATTGTAAACAAAATTCTAAATAAAATGTTGATGTAGTACATGTTTGTGTTTAATTTATGTTCTTTTAAAATTTCCCAAATTGTACCAAATTTACGCTATTTTTCCCAATTGCAAGGGTCCCGGCCCCATTCCCAATTAAATGAAAAAAAGAATCTGTTATCTGAAGGCCTGGAAAAGCCTACCTCTTCTACAGAGTGGGCTAAAATCTACGACCTCACAATTGACCTCATTTTCTAATCTACTTGTCATTAATGAACCTTTTGTTAGGTATATAACAAGGGATTGAGGTATTAAGGTTCATAATTCAATTCTGTCGCTAGACGATTTAAATGGGAAGGATTTATTGAATTTTTCATGATTGAATTATTGTTTAAATTTGGTATGATATAACCAAGCTCATAGGCTCAATCTCTGTATTGCTACAAGGGTCACTTATATTTCAACCTGACATTTAACCAATAAATGGACAACTAGACTTAGAATGCAAATTCACTACTGTATGGGGAAGCCATGACTGCATGCTCTTGTCATTGCAGTATATTAAACTGGAAATGCATGTTAACATGATTTCAACATAGACTTGGTGATGGTCCTGTGGAAGTATACTCACCATAAGACCAGAAAGTTCTATGTTCAAGTCTGAGTAGTGCATGTCTGTGTGGATTTTCCTGTCCTTAGATTGAACAGTAAATATCAATGAATCAAAGTAAGGAAATTGGCTAGACCTATGATCCCTCATCACATGAAAAAAACAAATCTTATGCCTAATGTTAGGTCGTAGTTTTAGCTTGATGCCACTGCAACAGAACCACACTTATTGGGAGCCACCGTGGCTCAGCTGTAAGTAGCCTTCTGATCTTGAGGTCCTGGGATTGAATCCAAGCCATACTGCATTTGGTTATTCCTGTCCTTCAGATGAGACAGTAAAAGCTGATTTTGTGGTCCCACTTCACAAGACATTTAGGTGTTGGCATGTTAAAGATCCCTCCATGCTCAATGACCATAAATGCCAAGCATCGGCTAAAATTTGTCACACTTCACCAGATTTGGTGATGGTCTCCATATAAGTAAAAGACTATTGAGTGAGATATTAGATAACAATAAAACTAACCAACCAAAAGTTTATTGATTCCCCCCATTAGTAGCATTATAAAACACTTACACAACAACAATAGGAGACCTCTTTTCAATAGTATCACAATATGTAGGCAATCTATACCTGGAAGGAAAAACAAAACAAGTTGAAGTTTTTTATTGTTTCGAAAGAGATTAAAATTCATAGAATTAGTTATGGATTAGCCAATCCTGTCATAATTAATAGTGATTGGGGGAAGAGACAGTCCACCTTCTGTTCATGTCATTTTCACAGCAGAGTTTCTATTGATCAGCAACCGAATCAATAAATCAAAACATTTTCCTGATCCTATGTATTCGGCATCTGACCCTCATATGGAGCTTGTCCACAGTAGCAGCAGGTGTGAGATGTAGTCGTCTTGTATTATTGATTGGTCTTCATATAAAATGATATATCTTAAAACTTTACAACTGTTGTTAGCACTTAGGTCTAGATGTAGGCAACGCTATGAGTGTTAGCTCAATGGATCTTCATGACAATTTCATTTATAAAGAGAACAATGATTATCTTAAATGAGTAATTGACATAACTGGCCTCAGATGGATTTAAAGTTGTTAATTATTCAGAATCGACCATTAAAGTAATAGTCGTCAAGCGTTATTTAATTTAATCGGATGGTACTGTTGTCAAATCGTCAATACAAATAAAATTGAATTCTACATAGAAGAGTTATATTCCAGTATCAGACAGAGCATGAGAGAGCTATATTGGTGTGTGTGTTTTCTTCTTTCTGTTTTATCACGGTGCTCAGGCCATTACTGTAACTTTGAGGTGACTTGTCAACTTTGGACAGAGTTGTCACAGAATGATGGAATAGGATTTCAAAGGCGACAGGGTGATTCATTGGCAAGCTGTGGATCTATTAGGGATGTAACAAGAAACGATTCAACAGGTAAGTGAGTTTATGCATTGATTATCTCCCTTTGTATATGCATGACGTTACTGCGTCTCTTATCTAACGATGATCACACATTTTTTTGTGTGAATGAAACGGTATAAATGTGAAAATGTTCAAACATGAAGTCTCTGGATTTTGGGGTCCCTGTGTAAAAAGAACAATAAAATGGTTTGTATCTGGTGGTTTTGGGGGTTTATATATGAGACAGAGTATCTTCTCTAATAATGATACCACTTTCATGTGAATGAATGTGAATGTTAGGAATTTTGGGGCCCCTATATCAAAACCCCCGGAATTTTGTTTTATTATTATTTTTTTTAATAATTTCATCAACATAAATGGTTTATGCATGGTACTGTGATGCTTACCTAGATATGATCACACTCTTGTGAATGATTTGATAAAATGTGAAAAATAACTAACATGAAATCTAGGAATTTTGGGGGTCCCCGAGTCAAACAAACCCTAAAATAGTTTGCATCAGTTTTTTTTCTTTCGCACTAATGTGTTCTATAATTTCATAAACTCGAACAGCATGTGCACTTAAATGAAGCACGTTTTTAATTTTCTCAGAAAATAAGCCATTCAAGATATTGACTGCATATCACTGATAGAGGCGACCAAGTTGATATATATCATCACTGTTTCTAAGCTCTCTCGATTAACCTATTATCCTCTATTAGCTATATGAACAATATCATTTCCTATCACCGATAACGATAATAATTTCAGAAGTAATGAATTCACATCAGCAAAAAAGGAAAAGACTAGTTATTTCATTGAGGTTTGTCATCTTAAAAAACACCTTTGGGTGCAAAAAGGTTATTGCACCAAGTCTGATGGTAGCAGGCAATTGTAAATGGATGTTATAATAATAGATAATTATAAAGAAATCAGAAATTAATCTTGTACTGCAACTTGAAACTTTTCTAAGTCCTTTGTACAAATCATTTTGACTGATTCCATGGATACACAGTATATCCTGTTAATCTGGACGTCTTTGTCCCTAAGCAATTCGTCCGGATAAATGAAACATCTGGAATACAGAACATACTGTAAATCTTAAGTTTTATTTGCAGGAATTTTTATTTTCGCGCAATTATGTGAGAGCACTTACTCACGAAAATAAAGTTCTTGCTAAATATTCTTGTTTTAGATTAACAGGCTCCATAATTACATGGCTACCAATTCGCTAAAATAAAGTTCCGCGAAAATTTCTGGATCTACAGTATGTCTTTCTAAACTGAAAGTTTTGTTTCTAGGAAATTGATGTATCTGGAAGTTGAAATATCCTACTGTACATGTACTTGGTTATCCAATCCATCACTCCCTCCACTACAGTCTAATTAATTCCAGAGATGAAGATCTCCCAACCAAAAAGGGGAAATATATCCTTTCTATACTTATTTTGCTGTAATGTTAATTCTTTAGATTTCCCATCCCATCCACGCATCTATGAAAAATCAACGATCACCTTCTGATCACAAGGTCATGGGTTCAAATCTACACCATACTGTGGTTGAATTTTCCAGTATTATGGATGAGACTGTGAACACTGAAGTCCTGTGTCACAGTAGGTGTTGGCACGTTAAAGAGCCCTCCCTGCTCCAAGGCAATAAGTGCAGAGCATAGGCAAAATTTGTCGCCCTTCACCGGCACATGGTGACGTCTCCCTATGAGTGAAATATTCTTGAGTGGGATGTTAAACAATAATACAACAACAACAAATCTGTGAAAAAATCAGTGATCCCCTTCTGATAATGAGGTCATGGGTTTAATCCGCACCATACTGCAGTTTGCTTTCCTTGTTCTTCAGATGAGACAGTAAAAACCGTGGTGCCGTGTCACATTAGGTGCTGGCACATTATAGAACCCTCAGTGCTCAATGCACATAAGTGTGGAGTATAGGCCAACGTCGCCATTCACTGGCATACAGTGATGTATCCATCTAAGTAAAAGAATCTGGAGTGGGACGTTAAACAACAATGTAACCAGCCTATATTATATAGTGTTTTTAATCAGTCTACAACTCCTCCGACCAGCATGCTGTACAGTCCTTCAGCACTTTATGTGTCTACCACACTGACAGATTGATTTGTCATACTCTGATGGTTCCAAAGTTTATTATCATGGGTATCTTTCTTTGTTTTGTTGAAGCAGAAATATCTATTCTGTAAGTGAGGATTGTCTCTTAAGTCTGATTTAAGTTAAACTATTTATCTATTTGTCAGTCAATCCATCATCCTATCCATACACCTACATGTATATATCTGCCATCCTTGTATTTGTCTGTCCACCCATCTTTCTGTCCATACACCAATCTATCTGTATCTTTATCTTTCTGTCTGTCAGTCTTTCATTCTGCTCATCGATTTGTCCAATTTATCTTTCTGTCTGTCAGTCTTTCATTCTGTTCATCATTTGGTCCATTTTATATTCTTTTATTTTATGAGGATTAAACTTTAATGGCTTTTAAGGGTGCTTTCATGCTCTTAGTATAATCATTTTGGATGGCATAAAATTGGCATTTAAAATCATGCACTGAAAAGAACTCGTATTGCTTAAAAGCCTTGCAAACAAAAGAGCAAACTAATAGAGCAAGGAAAATCAAACTTGGTACATGTGTACTACTAATGTCAGGAGGAACCTTGTACTTTTTTCAAGGTTTGGTGTCAAAGGTCAAGGTCAATTCAGACCGATTAGAAAAATAGAAACCGTACCCAGTACCATTTAAGCCAGGACAATTAAGCGTCGATAGATTCTATATTTTTTTCGGTTCACTCCGAAATGACCTGAATGAAAACTGCATACTGCTCTTCATTCAGGTCATTTCGATGCGAACCGGAAAAAATAATATAGAATCAATGCGTATAATTAAATTTTGGTAATAACTTTGTCAATTTTTGAAACATTGGTTTATTGTTGAAAAAACAAACAGTCGTGCATTAATTGCGTCGATGAAACAACCACCAACTTCACCGCACTCCGTCTGTGTGATGTAATACACAATCTTGAGGGACTTGGCTTAATAAGTGTTCAGGTTATTGAAGTATAAACCGAGTATTTTAAGGATTGTTAACAAATGAAATCCTTGGAAATTTATAAAATTTAATAATTCAAAGTCAACAAGTGTCATATTTTGAAATATTTACATTTCTCTTGCTACTGTCTGACCAAAAGGAAGATCCGGGTTCAAGCCGCATCAGTGCCACGCCACGGTTGGCCGTCCCTGTCTATCGGATGAGACAGTAAAAACCGAGGTTCCGTGTCACATTAAGTGTTGGCACGTTAAAGAACCCTACCTGTTAAACAACAACGCAACAACAACAACCATATGAAGTGCTACATTTGGATACCAAGACATTTGACCTAGAGACCTTGACCAAACTCCCTCAACCTCCAAAAATATATGAAATTCACCTCTTTAAGTCTCTATGATATCAAAAACTTATTTCTAATCCTTTATATTTGAAACCGTATTTAAAAACCAACATACAAATTTACAGAATTAAAAGAGTACACCTATCCTTTGTGACAATTTTTCCTTCAACAGTCTCTGTGGCAGAATTGTAGGAACATGCATGAATGTGCATTTTAGTCAGGGTCAACTTATTCTTGCCATAAGTAAAACCTTCCCCTCTCTCCCCCCCACCCCATAAAAATAGTCTGGATCCGAGCATAAGAAGAACAAGCAGAACAGTAGTTATTCTGGTACACATGCTCGCTCTACAAAGCATGGTGATTTATAGTGTGCAAATGTTCCAACATGTCCCTATAGTCAAAGTGGGAACTAATTGTAATGCTCATTAATGTTCATTCCTATTTGTACTTGACTTAAGGAATGTATCCCACGGGAAATCAGGATAATTGTGATTTGTCTGTAGCTTTCTCCTAAATAGATTTTAAGTACAAATGGTGTTATTTAGACAATTAAAATTTGTCGATAATTGTTCAAGATGATAGCAGTTATCTATTCAATATAAATCTTCCATTAGTCACATGTTGTATGACTGAAGATAGGAAAATAGCATTAAACCCTTTCAACATCCAAAACCAAAATGGGCTGGTCTAAGATAGTTGAAAAGAGCATACTATTCTGGTACTTGGGGTTTGATAAGGTTTTAACTAATAATAACAACAAAAAGTAATGCTTAAATATACAGTGTAGATTAAAGTAATACACGGACTCAAAACACCTGTAGAATGACTGAGGATATAAATACTATGGCATTTTTAGCTAATTTGTGACAATGATCTGAAAGTTGTTGTTGTATTGTTATTTAATGTCCCATTCAAAAACACTTCACTCATATGGAGACGCCACTGTGTGGTGGTGAAGGGCGACAAATTTTGTCTGTGCTCAGCACTTCTAGCTGTAGAGTAGCGAGGGTTCTTTAACGTGCCGACACCTACTGTGACACCGTACCTCGGTTTTTACTGTCTCATCCGAAATACAGCTGGGAGGGCCAACCGCGGAGTGGTGCTGCACGGATTCGAACCCAGGTCCTTTCGATTCGCAGTCGAACATGCTAACTACTCGGCCACTGAGGCCCCTGATCTGAAAGTACACCTCTAATGAAAAAACGATCAGAATGACAAAGTAAAATGTATACAAATGTTGAAAAAAAAAAAAAATCTGTTCAACCAACTAAAAATGAATATATAACAGTATTAATCTTAAAGATCTATTGTTTCCTCTTAGGAGGATCTTGACTTTTGACAGAGTCTGTGGAACTGGTCAAGGATAATTATCTAAAGAATGACTCTATCTCTCATTGTCAGTAGTAATATTTATGGTCCATATTTTATGCTTTAATCTGTAATCTCCGAAGCCTTACTGCAATATTTATGCTTTTGTTTGTGTTAAGAAGATTAACTTGAAATGATTACATCTGGGAGTAAAGTTCTGGTGGCTCTTGACAAGGAGATCCATGGGTAAATTTTTTTCAGTTATTGATGTTAGTCCATGCCCATAGCATAGTGGTTAGCTTGTTTGCCTTCTGATCTTGAGGTGATGGGTTTAATTCTGTGTCGTGCTGCGGTTGTTTTTCCCTATCCTTGGCATGAGACAGTAAAGACCGTGGTCCCATCTTTCTGTTTTTGTCAGCACATTAAAAAAAAAAACGGCCTCCTTGCTCAATGATTTCTTTAAGTACCCAGCATAGGCTAAATTTGTTGCCCTTTACTGGTATTATAGGGAAAGGATTTTTAAGTAGGGTGTTAAACAACAGTACAACCGGGCTTCCGTGGCTGAGTGGTTAGTGTGTTCAACTGCAAATCCAAAGATTCGGGTTCAAGCCGCCTAGCACCAATCCGCGGTTGGCCTTCCCTGTCTTTCGGATGAGACAGTAAAAACCGAGGTCCTGTGTCACAGTAGGGATTGGCACGTTAAAGAACCCTCCCTGCTCTACGGCCAGTAGTTCTGAGCATAGGTAAAATTTGTAGCCCTTCACCAGCACACGGTGATGTCTCCATATGAGTGAAATATTCTTGAGTGGGAGGTTAAACAACAATACCATATCATACTATACCATACCATACAACAATACAACCAACCAAAAATAACAACTTGTTCTGTTCGTCAGCCTTTAGACAATGCTACACCATGATGTAGGCTGGTATTACATGTATATATATAGTGTGATAATAGAGTTGCTGCGTATTTGCCTGTGTAGGAGGAATTGATGTGTACCTGTAGACCCCACAGTCACAGTCTCTCAGGTGTGGGGGGGGGGGGGGGGGGGGGGNNGGGGGGGGCGGAAATCAGAAGTCAATCTTGAATAGATCTAGTTCCAGTATAGCAGGTTTTGCTGTATAGAAAACTGGCTTAATCGGAATATGTTGAGTTTGTTCATGAAGCCTTTGTTATGCAATAGAATGATTTATTAAGAGGGTTTTAAATCTGCTTTAGAAGATTTTCTTTGTTGAAGGTGTTAACTCAGAAAGTGATGTATTGCAGGAGCAACATCCTGTTCAATCTGAGGTTCAAATTCTTTTACTGCATACTTTCAAAAATGTCTGCTCAAGTGAGCCATTGTCATAATGCAGGATCCACTGTCCAACCTCTGTAAACTTTAACATGTTTATATCACCTGAGCCAAAGGCTCAATTGTTGACCGATAGTGATCGTGTTTCGTCTGTCATATTCTGTCATGCTGTGTCCATTGCTCGTCATCTGTTGTAAACTTTAAACATTTTCAACTTCTTCACAAGAACCACCAGCCAGATTTCAACCCAACTTATTGGAAAGTAACCTCATATGAAGCTGCATACTGTATGCCAATAAAAAGGGGCTATAACTCCTTTAGGCACCCCAAGAGGAGCAAAAGAGTGATAAAATTTGTTAAAAATCTTGTGAATAAGTGATCAGACTTCTTTCAAATTTAAGCTGCTTATTTGTGAAGTCATGTTCTACTAAGTTTGTGAATGAAAATCAAATCCATCCATAAATGTGGCACAAGGGGTGTGTTAAGTGTCATTGGGTCCTATTTTATGGAATTTGTCTCTTATTTCATTAATATATCTCAGAAACTATTGAATTTTTGATATATGGTAAGGTTTAATAATTGTAAAGAACCAAGAGTTCTATCCTCCTTGATAAAGTTTCAAAGGTCAAGGTTACAGAGACAATCGAAATTTCCAATTTCAGCAAAAGCCAAATATCTAGTACACTATTTGATTTTCAATATAATGTCACGTTGCAGAATTGTAGGGAGTGATGAGTTCAAGGTAATGGGGTCAAAATGTCAAGGTCACAGTGAAGCTTGAAAATTTCAAAGCAAAATATCTCAGAAAATATATATTTATTATATAGTTACTGTTCCACTTTTGTAGAAAGTGACAAATTTTACCAAAATCACAGAGCAATTTGAAATTTCTGAAGATATCTGTGACCATATTTTTCCCCTTTTTTCATTTGCCCAGTTCAAAATTTTATATTGCAGAAAACTACCACAAACAAAAATTATCAACTGTTTGTGTTTGAGTAGAGAGGATAAAATTTACCTGGGTTCCTTATTTGTATGTTGTCTATGAAAATATATTTGCACAGGTGACCGCTAAGGCCCGTTGGGCCTCTTATTAATCCTTCTTCAGAACCACAGCAGGGTTGAAGTACTCATGGTTCCCTACAAGTGTTGTTGTTTTTTTTGTTGGATCCAACCAGGGATGGAAAAGGATCGTGGTCAAATCGGTCCTAGGAGGGTAACCTACTATTGTGAAACTTCCTTTTCAGAAGGGCTGCATAGAATGAAAAACTCAATTCATGTTTGTGATTTAGAAGGATGTGTGAAGAAGTGTTATTGTTTTTGGTTCCATTCTTAAATCAGTTTTTCTTAAGCGTTTTTGGACATTGCAGCTCTTGGATATTTTCAGCTAATGCCCTCAATCTCTTCCTCATGTTCCTGTTGCTCAAGCGAGTGATACAGGCCTATTTGGGCCTCTTGTGTTGCTTACTGTGAATGAAAATCAGCATGGGTTAAATGGCATCACAAAATAGTGTGATGTTATCATTATCACTCTCTGGAAAGATAAGCACACGTCATCAAATGTAAAAAGTTACCATGGTGATTTGGACCCATAATTAGAGAATATAAATTGAAACTAATTGCTTTTTGATCGTAAAAGTGAATGAATGAACAAGATAAAGAGTTGGAGCTTTAGATAGCGGGGAAAACTTGACACCAAAGCATGTGTCATATTTTCTTATCCTTAAAAGCTTTTGAATTCATTTTCTTGTTTTTTAATTTATCACTTTGTTGAATATGGTTTTGACTTTATTTAGAATTTTTACGAGGAAATATTCAATGTGATGAGAATATCTATGAATTTTACATTGGGAGTGTCGATGTCCAAATTATACAATACATTGTAACTTTAATGCATTTTGTGCATTTTTCAAACTTAAGATGGTCATGTGGTCTGAAAGGATTGATTAGTTATGACGTTTTTACGATTGTCTTCACAAGCTTGCTATTACATGTACATGACATTTTTGTTTGAACATTAAATATTAGAAGTGTAAATTGTTTCACAGAAATGGGAACTGTATGAACTCAATTTAAGTATTTGAAAACATGGTGCATACATAAACTTGTTTTATGGCGTTGTTACAAATGCATTGCTTTTCCTATCCTTTGGATGAAAGTTAATAGTGTTCAATGGTAATTGATATTAACTGGGGCCTATGTGGCTGAGTGGTTAGCATATTCCACTGCAAATCGAAGATTCCTAGCCTGTCCCTGTCTTTCCGATGAGACAGTAAAAACTGAGGTCCCATGTCACAGTAGTTGTTGGCATGTTAAAGAACCCTCCCTACTGTGCGGCCAGCAGTGCTGTGCATAGGTAAATTTGTAGCCCTTCACCAGCATACGGTGACGTCTCTAAATGAGTGAAATATTCTTGAGTGGGACGTTAAACACTAATACCATACCATACCATAATTAATGTTAACCACTAAGAGGTCAAATTTATAGCTCTTCATGAGCATTTGGTAATGTCTCTGTAGAAGTTTAAGCGTCTTGACTGGGTTGTTTAACCACATTGCATCATCTCAACTTTGCTTCAAGTGTTAAGAAAAAATAAAAAAAAATTGTTGATTCTGTAGAAATAGTTGACAGCAACAGTGGCATACAGGTTCTGGGGTCACCAGGGCTCAGTGGTTATGGTGTTTGCCCTCTGATCATGAGGTCACGGGTTCGAATCTGTACCACACTGTTGTTGGCTGTCCCTGTCCTTGGGATCAGACAGTTAAAACTGAGGCCCAGTTTCACAGGAGGTGTCAGCACAATAAAGAACCCGCCCTGCTCTATGGTCATAAGTGTCAAGCATAGGCAAAATTTGTCACATTTCATTGGCAATGGAGAAGTCTCCATGTAAGTGAAAGATTCTAGAGTGGGACGTTAAAACAATAATACAACCAGTTCTGTGACAGTGACAAATAGACTGCTGGATAAGGGATGTCACAATCAGATACCTGGGGGCCTCCATGGAAAAGATCTGGGTTCGAGCTGTGTAGCACCACTCCACGGTTGGCCGTCCCTGTCTTTTGGATGAGACAGTAAAAACCGAGGTCCCGTGTCACAGTATGTGTTGGGCACGTTAAAGAACCCTCCCTGCTCTACGCCCAGCAGTGCTGAGCATAGGCAAAATTTGAAGCCCTTCACCGGCACACAGTGACGTCTCCATATGAGTGAAATATTCTTGAGTGGGACGTTAAGCAATGATACCTTACAATACCATACCAATCAGATACCAGCCCAGATGCTTAGCCTGACCTATAATTTACAAAATGATACTGATGGTGACAATGAACTCCATTGATCACTCAGTAAAGTCAGCCTTGTCTCTGCATTTTGAATGAACATAGCACAATATGTCTATATATTCTTGCTTTGCAGTATATCATACTGTCTCTGTTTGAATTGTTGTGTAATAATGTATAGCAAACCTCAGGGTAGTCTGTTATAGGATGTAAACCAATAACTTGGACCTTGAAAAACTGAACCCAAAAGTAATCTATAACAGTATTTTAAACTACTTGTAGTCAGAACTCAAATGTTAATATAGATTTATGTGTTTTGTATGTTGTCATTTTAATGCTGATATTCATGAAGTTAAATTCTTTTCAAAATTGGTTTCATCATTGAATCATGATATCCTTTTTTTGCCCATCCATATTTTATCTGTCAAACCTTGGCATTGTTGCAGTTTGAAATTGAAATAACTATTTGTTTAATTTTTCATTCTATTTGTCAGTTGATTGCTTTGTTGTTTAACATCCCACTCAAGGATCTTCTAGTAATATGGAGGCACCGCCGTGTATTGATGAAGGGCAAAAAATTTGGTCTATTACTCTATGCCAGGCACTTACGGTATTGAGAAAGTAGTGTTCTTTAATGAAATTGACACCAACTGTGACACAGGACCTTGGTTTTTACTTTCTCATCTGACAGACTGGGACAGCGAATGACAGCACAGCACAAATTCGAAGCCAAGGCCTCATGCATGCACAGAAAGCAAACACTCTGCCCACTAGGCCATGGCAGCCCCTTTTTATTTGAAATCAAATATTTTGTTGGCTGGGAGACGTTGTGTACTATGTTCACTATACGCAGAAAATAAATCGCATGATGTCCCTTAGCTAATATAAAATTTGATTATAGACTAAGCAATGATAGAAAAATTAAAAAAAGAAAAAAATTCTGATTGAAAGTGAAACAATTGTACTTTGTTACAAATTATTTCAATACTGGCCAAACCAAAAAAAAAAAAACCAGTATTGCCCATTGTGCTCACTATTGAAGTAATGTTTCAATAGCCTTTTCATTATAAATTATTTTACATGTAACTGAAAAAAATGGGCGACCACTAATTAAGTCCATGTTATTTTTTTCATTATTGAAGTAATACTTCCATGGTGAATATTATTTCTATTGGAAACATCCTGTAAGACGAACCTAGTAGTCTTTGTTTGCTGTGTTCAACTAACCATTTAGAGGCAAACTACAAATTCATCAGTATTTTTGTAAAACCAGGGCCTCTGTGGCCAAATGTTGAGAGCATTATACTCAAAACTAATTAGGTCGTCACCTTTTGTCAGCTCAAGTTAAAGCCTTGCTAAAACCTAAATCAATTATGCAAGAAAGTTTACCAGTTTACTTGTAGAAGGCCAATGGTCTCCTTCAGCTCAGGTACATGTACCCAGGTTCTCTCCTCCAACAATAAAAACTGGCTGCCATCATGGCTGCCACTAAAAAGAATTCCTGAGACAAAAAACCCCAAAAACAAACAAACAAAAAAAATTTCCTCAAAGCTATCTCTTAATGTTGTCATGATCAGTACATTGACCATAACTCTTAAGTATCCATACGCATGTACAAATCATTACTTTATTTCTAACTTTTGTTAAGAATACAATACAGGTAGATGATTGCTACCTTATCTCACACCTGTGCCGTTTTATCCGCTTATTAAATCATAACAATGTGGCATGCTGTAAATCCATGCTGTATTCTGGTAAGATCTCTCCTGGGAGATCTTGTATTATTATGCCTGGCCGAGGCATGTAAGGTTACGTTACTTGTATAACTTCCCACTCAAGAATCTTTTACATATATGATCGAGACATTCGCTTGTGCAGATGAAGCGGGACAAAGTTGGCATATGCTCCTATTTACAAAGAGACTGTCCCAGGGAAGACAGAAGCACGGTCTCTTGATTCAAGTGATTCATTAACCCTTTCAACCCCAAGTATCAGAATGGTATGCTCTATTCCATTGTCTGGACCAGTCTATTATGGCCTCTGGTGTTGAAAGGGTTAAGGAAAAAACACATTGGGATGCATAAATTTAGGTCACATCACACCCACTGTCTTTTAATTCAGTGAGTCTCTAGTGTAAGGTAGACTGTATATATTACAAATATTTTATTAAAGGGTGACCAAGATAATAGTTTTCAGTCACCATTATGCACATGTACTGCAGTCACATTCCAGCCACGCACCCAAAACTTTCACGCAAATTCAAATTTTGCCCTCGTCTAACATGATAATAGACTTGTAATTCTAGTGTTAAGGTGTTGGAGTCAGATACTCATGTCCTCTGACATTATGATATCAGGTACAGTCATACCATGTTTTAACCCTTTCAACCCCAAGTATCTGAATGGTATGCTCTTTTCTATTGTCTGGACCAGTCTATTTCAGTCTGTGATGGTGAAAGGGTTAAGAGACCATCCAAGGGAAGGAGCAAAAAGGGTCACATATGACAGGTCTTCCTTTAATTTAGTGGGTCGCTAAGGTAGGTATTTATCACATTCATCATTATCTTAATTTGTCGACTTGATGATATAAAGCTTGGAAAAGCTTCTGTAATATCAAATGGATTTTCCCTTTGATGGTTTCTTCAACCTATTATTACTTCTGGTTGTTGAGTAAGTCCCTTTCGTTTTTTACCTTGTAATTGATATGATTATTGTTATTGTGGAAATGCTCCTCGTCGCAGATATCTTCAAAGCCTAGCATTGTCAGTATTGTAGTCTCTTTGTTTCATTCTCACAAGAACAAAAGGAGAACAAAATTGATATGTAATATTATATGCCTTGAACATTAGATACAGTGCAACATGGATATAAAGACTCCTGTAGCAAAAAAGAAAACTAAACATTACATTATTACGGTATAAGGAAATATACTCCATGTTGAGGGTGATTGGTGCTTTAGGGACGCTAAAAATGCAGTCTAAATTTCCAAGGGCAAACAAACGACAAAAGATTGCAGGGGAGGAGTACGTCTTCGTGGTATTGGAGTCTGGGACTTCGTTCTTAAAGACAGATGTGTCACTGTTACAAACTTCATAATTCAATGTGTCAAGTTTTAAAGTGATTACTGTATGCATGGTTATTTTTGCCCAATGTAATTTTCGCCCTAATGCTCTTGCAAATAGTTTCGCCCAGTCTCGTCTTCATTCTAGTCAGAGAATTTGCTAAATTAAATTTGTCCAGTTTTGAATTTGTCCACTGACGCTGAGGGCGAAAGGGGTGAAAATAAAACGGGGGCGAAAATTTCCCTGTATACAGTATGTGCAGTTAATATTATTCATGTTTTGATTGTATTCATGTTGCTACTCATACTTCTCATAGTTGATTCTTACTGTTCGTTACACTTAACTCAGAAGGGGCTGCCCTGGCCCTATGGTTAGCACTTTTGTCTGCTGATCATGAGGTCATGGGTTTGAATCTGCATTGTGCTGCTGTTTAGCTATCCCAGTACTTTGGATGAGACAGCAAAAACTGAGTTCCTTGTCATAGTAGATATTGGCACATTAACCCTTTCAACACCACAGACCATAATGGCCTGGTCTACGACAATGGAAATGAGCATACCATTTTGATACTTGGGGTTGAAAGGGTTAAAGAACTATCACAGCTCAATGTTGACCAAACTTGTCACCCTTCACTGGCAATATTGAGGTCTCCATAAAAATGAAAGGTTGTTTTGTGGGGCTTTAAAAACAGTAAAATGAATCAACTTAGGAAATTTACACAGTCTTATTAATTTCTGTACAATTATTTCATTAAGAAAATACATCTTTTTTATATTCTTCCAGTATTTCATAACTTCATTTGTGGTTAATTTCCAGTAGCAAATATGCCCAGGTAAAGACAACAGACCTTTCTCAGGTAATCCATACCTGCAGTGAATGCTCATTTTCCTGTCCAATATGAACATTATACCTGGTACTCAGAAAATCCTAATCTTTAATCATTTCAATTATCGATATTTATCAATAAGCTCGGGGGATGCACAAACATGTAATCAAGGGATATAATTTTTGTTTAAATTTCAGATAATTAATAAAGGATGTCTATGTTCCAGTCGCTGTGTTAACAACCGTGCATAAATCACTGCTCAAATTATAGTTTGTTGTTGACATTGTCTGCCCAGTCCCATTAAACAACGTTAGGCATTAATAACAGAAATCGTTGATCAATTGTTTAGCTGTTAATGAAGATCAATGGTGATAGCAAGATCATTGCTGGAAACCAATACTGGAGCCACTATTCTTCACAGTAAAAAAACATAATAGATTCTAACAATCATTGAGTAAATGTTATAAAACAATCGCTGAAGGCCAGTGACTGGATCTTCTCTCTCTGTAGTAGAGTGTCTCAGTTCAGTGATAGTTCTAATGTCCATAAATTATCACTCGCGTCAAATGAAAAAGGAAATTAGTATTGATAATTGTAATTGCTCAAAGAGAATTTAAAGTGGCAAAAATATTATATTCTTGCAAATATGTATCATAGGGGTACAATTTCAGAGAATCATCATCAAAGAAGTGAACCTGATATGTTTGGGTTAGGGCTGGAAAAGAATTGAGGCTTATACCTTCTGTAAAGATAGTGGAAGTGAGCATGGAAAACAGTCAGATTTAAGTTAAGTCTTCAACATGCTCCATCAAATTTAAATTAAGTCTTCAACATGCTCCATCAAATTTAAATTAAGTCTTCAACATGCTCAATTATACTTAAGTCTTCAAATGATCAATCAGATTAAAGTTAAGTCTTTAACATGTTTCATCATATTTAAGTTAAGTCTTTAACATACTCAATCAGATTTAAATTAAGTCTTCAACATGCTCAATCAAATTTAAGTTTAGTCTTCAACATGCTCAATCATACTTAAGTTAAGTCTTCAAATGATCAATCAGATTTAAGTTAAGTCTTTAACATGTTTCATTATATTTAAGTTAAGTCTTTAACATACTCAATCAGATTTAAATTAAGTCTTCAACATGATCCATCAAATTTAAGTCTTCAACATGCTCAATCATACTTAAGTTAAGTCTTCAAATGATCAATCAGATTTAAGTTAAGTCTTTAACATGTTTCATCATATTTATGTTAAGTCTTTAACATACTCAATCAGATTTAAATTAAGTCTTCAACATGCTCAATCAAATTTAAGTTTAGTCTTCAACATGCTCAATCATACTTAAGTTAAGTCTTCAAATGATCAATCAGATTCAAATTAAGTCTTTAACATGTTTCATCATATTTAAATTAAGTCTTCAACACCCTCAATTAGATTTAAATTAAGTCTTCAACATGCTCCATCAACTTTTAATTAAGTCCTCAACATACTCCATCAAATTTAAGTTTAGTCTTCAACATGCTCAATCAGACGTAAGTTACGTCTTCAACATGCTCAATCATACTTAAGTTAAGTCTTCAAATGATCAATCAGATTTAGGTTAAATCTTTAACATGTTTCATCATATTTAAGTTAAGTCTTTAACATGCTCAATCAGATTTAAATTAAGTTTTCAACATGCTCAATCAAATTTAAGTTAAGTCTTCAACATGCTCAATCATACATAAGTTAAGTCTTCAAATGATCAATCAGATTTAAGTTAAGTCTTTAACATGTTTCATCATATTTAAGTTAAGTCTTTAACATACTCAATCAGATTTAAATTAAGTCTTCAACATGCTCAATCAAATTTAAGTTTAGTCTTCAACATGCTCAATCAGACCTAAGTTAAGTCTTCAACATGCTCAATCATACTTAAGTTAAGTCTTCAAATGATCAATCAGATTTAAGTTAAGTCTTTAACATGTTTCATCATATTTAAGTTAAGTCTTTAACATACTCAATCAGATTTAAATTAAGTCTTCAACATGCTCAATCAAATTTAAGTTTAGTTTAACATGCTCAATCAGACCTAAGTTAAGTCTTCAAATGATCAATCATACTTAAGTTAAGTCTTCAAATGATCAATCAGATTTAAGTTAAGTCTTTAACATGTTTCATTATATTTAAGTTAAGTCTTTAACATACTCAATCAGATTTAAATTAAGTCTTCAACATGCTCAATCAAATTTAAGTCTTCAACATGCTCAATCATACTTAAGTTAAGTCTTCAAATGGTTAATCAAATTTAAGTTAAGTCTTCAACATGCTCAATCATACTTAAGTTAAGTCTTCAAATAATCAATCAGATTTAGGTTAAATCTTTAACATGTTTCATCATATTTAAGTTAAGTCTTTAACATGCTCAATCAGATTTAAATTAAGCTTTCAACATGCTCAATCAAATTTAAGTTAAGTCTTCAACATGCTCAATCATACTTAAGTTAAGTCTTCAAATGATCAATCAGATTTAAGTTAAGTCTTTAACATGTTTCATCATATTTAAGTTGAGTCTTCAACACCCTCAATCAGATTTAAATTAACTTTTCAACATACTCCATCAAATTTAAGTTTAGTCTTCAACATGCTCAATCAGACTTAAGTGAAGTCTTCAAATGATCAATCAGATTTAGGTTTAGTACTCAACATGGTCAATCAGATTAAAGTTAAGTCTTTAACATGCTCAATCAAATTTAAGTTAAATCTTCAACATGCTCCATCAAATTTAAATTAAGTCTTCAACATACTCCGTCAAATTTAAGTTTAGTCTTTAACATGCTCAATCAAATTTAAGTTAAATCTCCAACATACTCTATCAGATTTCAGTTAAATTTTCAACTTGCTCCATCAAATTTAAGTTAAGTCTTCAACATGATTAATAAAATTTTAAGTCTTCAACCTGCTCCATGAAGTTTAAGTTAAGTCTTCAATTTGCTCAATCAGATTTCAGTTAAGTTTCCAACATGCTCAATCAGATTTCAGTTTAGTCTTCAACCTGCTCCATGAAGTTTAAGTTAAGTCTTCAATATGCTTAATCAGATTTCAGTTAAGTTTTCAACATACTGCTTTTCTACAGTGTTTCATTGGACAGATATGCTATTGATAATTACTGAAATATCATAGATAAGATTTTTTGTTGTACTTCACTGCTATTTATGACATCTCTACATAGGTGAAAGATTCTAGAGTGGGGCAATAAACAACAGTATAGCCAACCATTACAACAACCATCATTTGAAAAAAGTATTTGAATACCAAAAAAAAAATTTGGGGCCTCTGTTGCTGTGTGGTTAATATGTTCGACTGCGAATCAAAAGATTCTGGTTCGAGGTGGGTAGCACCACTCCACAGTAGGCCGTCCCTGTCTTTCGGATGAGACAGTAAAAACCGAGGTCCTGAGTCACAGTAGGTGTTCGCATGTTAAAGAACCCTCCCTGCCCTAATGCCAGCAGTGCCTAGCATAGGCAAAATTTGTAGCCCTTCACCAGCACATGGTGACGTCTCCATATGAGTGAAATATTCTTGAGTTTGAGGTTAAACAACAATACCATACCATGCCAAGAAAATTGCATATATAAAATCTTAAATAATTATTCATTGGCAAGCATTCAGCCACCCCTTTTCAAGTTTCTCCAGCAACCAATACATTCGCCATTTTTACTTTCTGACTGTAAACTGCTTTTGACCGTCACCTTCAATCATCAGGGTAGATTTCAAAAATATCTTTTTCTTCAAAATGGAAAACCACAAAGTAGCAATGTTCGTATCATAAAAACACAAGTGATTATTTTAATTAATAATTGCCAAAGGGTATGCTTTAGCTATTTTCCTCCAGGTTTTGCGTGTGGTACATGTATATATATATTTAAAAAAATTTAGTTTTTTTAAAGCCTACTTCAGGCTCACAGTATGCACTCGAGGTGATGTCAGAGTGCAACACAATTGTCTGAATCTAGTAAATAGACATCCCGGATTTTTGTTTTATTGTCTTTTTAAAAGCAGGAATTGAACTTTTGACTACTTAAGGCTAAGCTATCAGAATGCAACAGAGGAATTATGAATGGCCTATTGCAATTCCTGTGGTTTCAGATCGGAAATCTAACGCTGACAATTTGTATTTCTAGGATCCCACACTTATCTGAAATGGATATTGATTTCTAGCTTCACCAAGATTTTTTTAATTCATAAAATTCAATAATACTAGTGAGTGTGTGGCTCTCATCAAACGCTGTCGTAATTTTTTCAATTTTAATGTGCATTTCAAGAACTCTCAAGAGGCTAACATGAGTATAATGGTTTTCAGACGTATCATTTTTGTTCATATTTACGGTGATTGTGCAGGTTTCTGATAGTTTTCTGAAATGTTGTCATATCCGTTGGAATCTTTGACACTGTCTTGTGATGAGATTTTACGCGCTTCTCTTCCGTTATTGATTAGATTCTTATATGTCAAAATTATTAACGGTAATAGGATAATCAGGAAGTTAATTATGGATATTGGCATTACTCTGAAGGAAAACAAAATCCCGGCAGTCAATCAAATGAATTCAGACTTACGTAGTGAATCCATTTAAACTGAAAGTATGTGTTTAACCAGTGAAAAATGCGTTTCAAGGGAGAAACAAAAATAAGACAATTGCACGATGAAATTTTATTTAGGGAAGCTGAACAGTTTCATATGGTTGATATATTAGGTGTACCTTAAATACTCGGCCCTGAATATTTGCTTTTTGAAACAATTGCCGGAAAGCGATAATTGTCATGAAATTCACTCGCCTTATTTAAATTTTACTGGTTACATTTACATTGTTTGTTTACATTGGGTTGTATCATTATTCAGTGGTGTCACTGGCACCAAGGGGAATCGGGTCAAATCATTGATTTCAGGTAGCTAAGATAGTTAAGGCCTAAGGACTTGCCAGAGGCGGTCTCTGCTGTTTAGTTCTAATAATTTGACTGTCTCCCAGAACCGTTGAAATCAATGATTACCCGATTCTCTTTTTTAAAGGACTTTCCTTAATTCTAAACAGAAATATATATCCTCATTCAATTCTACTTTAATAGGTCAAGATTGTGTTGCATATAACAGTACGCTGCAATAGTCAACTCTTGTCCTCTGATGTGATTCACTGGTATTTTAGCATTCTAATGAGTAAACATTCAAGAGTATGCCATCTATCTAAATAGAGAGTTGTGTAATACATGTAATATAAAGTTGTTGGTACTATGGACTCTCAGAAAAAACCTAGGAACTGTTGCCTGAAGCTGCAGGCCAATGAAACGAACATTTGCTCTCTAGAACAGGGATTTCCTGAATTCTAACCAGAAATATCCTTACTGAAATCTGCTCAAGTTGTGAGGAAGACCATATGCACATTATTGTCAATTAATATGGCAACATATAAATATTACATTCATGAGAGGGTGATATTGCATATTTTCACTCAGAGGAAGCATTGTTGACTGAGGCGAAGCCGAGGTTGACAATGTATTTCGAGGGATGAAAATATGCAATATTTATTTTATTATACCGAGTGTCTGTCTTATTTGTAACTTTGTTTTCCATTTTGTCATTCCTAACTGCACTAGCTATTGTTTACTCGACATTCGTCTGGAACAAACATTGTTTTGCATATATGAGTGTGTTAACACGTGACCGTACTACGTCATTACCACAAGTCTGATAACGTATGCTATGCGCACTTGAACGTTGGCGCGTGTGATAATTTTTGGAATATCCCCCTGGTTTCTTTATCTTTGTAGAATGAGTGGGTGACATTCAAAATTGTTGCATATGGCTCTCAACCAATCAAATTACAGGATTCTAACAGAGGGTATAATAATATTTGACAATTGCCCTCTGACAGTTCTATGGATTAGTAAGTAAATAATTAAAAAAAGAACTTTGTCTCTTCTTGAATAGAGAGTTTGGTAATAATAAGAAATACTTCACTTGCACTTAAATATAGAGTCGGGTAACAATACTATCTGTTTTCATAGAGACAAGAGATATTGATCTCCAGAGAGTTTTCAACACTTCTCCTTTCCATTTAACTCTTGATGCATTTGGATTTCCTTAATGGACAGAGGTTCAGTGACACTGTTATACATGTATGATCAGCATACAAGTATGGGGCTCAAAGTCCAGACGATTCTTCAAAGAGTAAGCTAAGCCTTGTGAAACAATATTTCATCATCGGTCATTGTTTGGATCTAATTGTTTATATAGCAATAGTGTTCAAGGACTCTTACCTGAATGCTCATTGCAGGTACAGTAAAGCCTGCTGTAGGGACCACCTATATACAAAGACCACCTGGTTACAAAGACCAATTTTTGCTCTCTGAAATTGTACTGTTTTTGTGTACATATCAACCTCTACATACCGACTACCTTCAGATAAACTGACCAGTTTTCTTGTTTCCCTGAGGAGGCTGTTGTTAATGTACAACTTTCACTATAGTTATAGGTCAACACTGCACTTTGAATTGTAAGGTCTTTGGCCATTGACAGTTGAAGGATTCCACCTGCTGTAATTACGAAGAAAAGATTTACTTTATTTCTTGTGGGAAATGTTTATTTGTATGACCTCATTGTATGTTCATTGCACTTGGGCTCAACTCCTTTAGTTAAAGATTCTTTCATTGTGATTTCTTTACAATCCAAGAAGTTTTCTATTGCATTATTATTGTTCCAGATCTGGTTTTTCAGAGGGTTGTGTTTGTCCCCAGATTCACCTAATTTGGAAATAGTCTCTTAATTCTTCTGTCAATGGATATCTTGGAGTCTCCAATTTACATATTCTGTGAATAAAATACAAAATTTCAAAATTGAGCGTATGCTAGATTTCTGTTCTACAGCTTTCTGATTCTGTGTTGGCATGATCATATAAATACTGACAGATAACGGGAGTTTTCATCATCCTATTTTCATTAGCAATGTTGACATTTATATTGGAGTCTCGTTGCAAAGGCAATATATCTTGCAATCTTGAGAGAACCATTGAAAACAAATTCTATTGTCAAATGATGCATTCTTTTTTTCACAAAATATGTACACAGATTTCATTTGAAAGAAAAAATTCAGAAACTTTCCCACAACACATGATACATGTATTAAAATGACAAACTCCAATGAAAGTTTCTAGTTGAATTCTAAGGTTTGTATGTCTTCTGATCATGCGAGCATGGGTTTGAATCCAAACCATGCTGCAGTTGGCTTTCCCTGTCCTTTAGATGAGACAATTTGATAAAAGAAAAAGGTCTCGAGTCACAGTAAGTGTCAGGATGTTAAAGATCCCTCTCTGCTCTAGGGCCGTAAGTGCAAGATTTATAGCCTTTACTGGGATTGGTCAAATCTTGATATAAGCAAAAGATTATTGAGTGGGACATTAAACTGAAATGCAACGAACTGATCTTTGCCAGTGATGGCATAATTTTTAATTTGAGATCGGAATTTAGTCATGTGGATGGTAGATGGCAATATTTGATTCAGCAATGCTCTTGCTTGTTTTGAGATGCAAATTGGCAATAAAAATCCTGAATATTCTTGTTTTATCTCCCTTTCTTCGAAAGGAGACATATGGTTTTTGTATGCATTTCTTCTTCTTCTTATTTTTATGCCCCCGTGATCGAAGATCGGGGAGCATATTGTTTTTGGTC
>JACSZP010009598.1:2754-15564 GCA_016161895.1 Pinna nobilis | reverse complement strand
ATGAACAGATCAGCCCCATGTGTTTGTTTTAATATGCAAATGGCCAAGTTACGTCATCTACCGGTCTCAATGACCCGAATTTGAGAGCTATCGAAAACATGTTACTATCGAATTCATAATACCGGACTATACCGGTACTAGGTTGATTAGCCTAATTTTAAAACGATTTTCTGAATCTACCATATAAACTGAAGTAAAACAAATGCATTAACCCCAAAGTTAAACAGAATATAAAAAAGCCATTAGACTTTATTCTGGAAAGCACTGTAATAATTTCTGTATTTGATTTAATGTGTCTTTTATTCCTTTACATGATTTACTTGCCATTCTCTTTGCTTAGTCTATGTTCTATTTCTAAATGTTTAAATGTTTTTCAGATCAAGGTCACGTTCACGATCCAGGAGGTCTCGCTCAAGGTCCAGAAGAAGGAGTAGACGTTCCAGAACCAGAAGTAGGTCGTATAGTGTTTCCAGATCTCGTTCAAGAAGTCCAAGTAGAAGTCAGTCTAGAAGCAAATCTAAATCCCAATCTAGATCTCGATCTCCAGAAAGTAATGAAGATGCAGATCATGGGGAAAACTGAACTGAGTCATCCAAGTCAACCTCTACCTGACCTTGAAAATTGCAGTCTGTGCCATTCATGTGGAAGTGAATTGAAAGGTTAATATAATGCAATGTTTCCAGAATATGACCTTTCATTTTAGACATGTCAGTTATCTTTTACAGCTGTAAAATCAAGGCAAAATTGAAACACTGCTCATCTTAAAGCCATTGTGTGTATGAGAAGTACCGCTTATTGTTCAGTTTTATGTCTAAGGAGAGAATGATTATAAAAGAAGCTTTTTAGAATACTTTTACAACACAAACCTTATATGTCTGTAAATAAATACCATGATATTTCATTAACACAGGAATTTTCTTTATTTCACATGCACTATAGGAGCAGTAAGGTGTTTGTTATGCTGTGCAGATAATAGGAAAAGGGTTTGCAGACCTACTGCCAGGTTCATGTCTATGCAGTTGCTGTATTAGCTGTTTGCAGTAGGCTGAGTAAGCTGCCTGGCCTTGCTGTATGTCTGATGCTGGAGAAAATGACCCCCAGCTAAACATGGATCCTTCCAAGTACTGATTGGGTCTCTATTATCTAAAAGTACATTCATTAGGTTGTTTCAAAGAATGTCAAACCATTCAAAGCAAAATCAAAAGAAACTAACTTGAAACAACACCACTACAATTAAATTGCCCCAAAATAACTTTTGTGGGTCTATAGTCTATACTGGTAGGTGACATTAGCTTTTTATGTTTCATCATGTCTTATCTACATTACGGTATATTTTCTTCAGCGATGAAATATAAACTCTCAGTGTGAAAGCCAAGGTTAGCTTTCAAGCTGTAGGCAAATCTCTTGAAATCAATTGAGCCAGGGTTTACACCACACATTGAAATTTTAGTGAAATGCTGAAAAACAACAAATTATGAATTGGCTAAAAAATATTGGTACCTGTATTTGCTCAAATGAAATCACTGATGATTTTGTGACAGTCAGGGGAAAATCGTCCCTATGGCAAAATATTGGTAAAATACAGTTAAAACCTCTCTTCTCTGACTACTTTAGGTTGATCAAGGTTTATCTTTGAAAAATTTCATTTGACTAAAAACTGTCAAATTGCCCTTTTTTTTGCTGAAAAAAATGGCATATTTCACCTAAGATATTTATTAAAAAATAAGCGATTTTTCAAAAGGAGATAAATTTGATATATGGAAGGTTGGGAGACCAATAGGAAAGGATGGGAGTTACATAACCAGTAGTCTTTTAACCTATATTATGTCCACATGATAAATCTTATAATCATGAAGACATTATCATAAAAGAATATAGGCCCTACTGTACAGTATAAATGTGAAGGCATTAGGATTAACAAATACTATGTATATTGTCCCTTATCTTTGAAACACCAGCACTCAGCTTAAAGACATTACACATTTCTTTATTTATCTAAAACTTCTGATATAGATTGAGAATTGTCCCTTTTCTGTCTGTGACTTTCTTTGACCTATAAAGACTTCAACAGTAAAACTTGTTTCGATAAAAATGTTTGAGAATGATAAAATTTGAACTGCATGATAGTGGTATAACTTACTTATGTGTTTATTGCATAATATTTTCAGGAAGTGTTCAGTCATTGAATCATGATTTCAACTTTTATTTCTGTCATTCCTGAGAATTGTGCAATTTACCTCACCTCATGGGGTGAGGGAGCTTGTGCCATTACCCTTTCATCTGCAGTCATAACAAAGTATGGATGTATGTAATATTTGTCACCCATGATGGACTTTTATTTACATATGTAAGGAAGGTGCATATTTTCAGTTGCAGTCCTTGACCCAATGTCCCATATTTCTGATTAAGTAGACATGTTATTAATGACACTTTCCTAGCAATGTTAAAAACAATCCTTGGTGAGCTTTGACAGCAATGTTAATTTTTTTTGACATGGTTTTCCTCTTTTATAGCATATCAGTCTTATTATATCACATTGATTTGCTTTTGACATTCGTCTGATGTTGTCAGATGAGTGTCACAAGCAAATAAATGTGATCTAATTAGGTTCTTGATACGTTTTAAGTTTTATACTTGTACACTATTATGAACAGAATATCCCAAGGATTTAGGCCTAAGTGGCTGCTGTGCTAAAAATTAAAATGACATTGATGTTGGTGTCAGCTTCTAACATGAAAAAATTCTGACTAAAGGGAACTGACAATTGGTTGTCAATGAATCCGGTTAATCATTGTGTGGAACCTGGTATCATTTTCTTCACAGAAATAATTCAAGATGGATAAGATAGCTTGTGTACCTATTAAGTGAACTCCATTTATTTCATTACAGAAAAAACAAAGACTGCCGTCTCAATGTCTGTAGCAACATCTAATTAACTGGCACATTCCAGTATCTAAAATGCCAGTTGCGTTTTGTAATATTGATTCAGTGTCTCAATAATGCTCTAAGAAGGTGATTGAGGCCGTGTTCTCCTCACTTGAAAGTATTGTTGGTACACTGTCAGGATCGGCAACAGTTTTTGGGGCTAAATAACAAAGATGCGTGTGAAATTTAACAGTATAAGATGTCGCTTTATTGTAAGATTCTAATCAAACCAGCTTATTTACAGTTTACTAGAAGCCCAAGGAAATTATGCTTGCTTTTGTTGAACAAGGGAGATAGTTGTTTTTTTTATTTTGCTTCTTTTTTTTTTTCTTTGTAAAGGGACAGTGGGAGACATGAATTATACAATGTGGACTGATAACAATTGGATAAGTACAATGTTTTTAGTGGGAGCTTGACGGCAATTAACATGAAAGAAATTTGTGTATATTTCACAATCTTTGCTAAGTGTGGGGAAACTGTCTACTTTAGAACAACCTTTAGACATTGTTATTGTATTACAGGATGATGCACAGCTGAGGATGCTGTCTAGACTGGCCTACAGAATAGAGGTAATGTCCACTGGTCATTCAGCTGCTGTTGAGACTGACCAAATATCTGAAATAGAATTATGTCAGAAATTCAAAATTTATCGGTGACATAATTCTTTTTCCTAGAAAGTTAAGAGTATCTCTTTCAGCAAGAGTTACTAATGTGGTTAACATGAAAATATTCTGGCAGGCAAGCAATGGACTACCGGTATTAACTTGACAGGAAAGCAATTTTAATATACCTTGATAATGGAACCATTTTTTAAACCTTGGCCATACAGAGAGCCTGGTTGGAGACTTGCAAGTTACCAGCATATAACCCAGAAATGCCTTTTTTTTCTTTTTCTTTTCTTTTAAGAAAAGGTGATTAAATCTCCAAACAGACCTCACTAGTTGTGTCTCTTTTTTTCAAAGTGGAAAAATATTCCATATGGTAAACATTTCTAAAGGTATCAACAGAAAAATCAAGGACCACTCAAGGGGATGTGCTTTATTTTCCTGTAGTAAGAACAGGACATTATTGTTACACTTCAATTTGCTTTCAAGAAGTGTATTAATGAGTCTTTAATGACATTCAGATCTCGGGTCCTGTGTGACAAGGTGTTAGCATATCAATGAATCCCCACTCAATACCTGTAAGTGCTGTACATAAGCCAATCGTTGATGCCTGTAACTAGCATTTGGTGATGTCTTCATTTAAGTGAAAGTTCCTTGAGTGGGATGTCAACACCAATTAAGAATTTGCTGTACTTTTTTTACGACTACAGAAAATAATGGTTATGGTTTTTCATTTGTTGTATGAAAGATCCTCAGATTGAAGTTTAGTAATCTTTCAAAACAAAGCAGTCTCCTGAAGTGAGGTTCATGTAGTTTTAAGGCTGCTTCCAAAATATCGGGCCCTTTCTTACATTTGAGGTCATCTCCACACCATAAGTGGAAGATTTCATGGTGGAACACTAAACAGAACATGACAAGAACTGTAGAGAGGTTCTGCAGTAAGTTTGACCCTTTAAAATGAGAAGAGGGCTTATATTCTAGAATTGCCATATCTGTTTGGGGGTCCTTCCACTAGTCCAAAGGTTCACCAGTCCTAAAGTCTACTAGTCCGACAGACAAAACGGCGGAGGCTGGGGTTGTTTTAGTTTTTAACCCTTTCATCAGATAACAGGTGAAAAGATATCACAGGGAACTTATATTTTGCTCCCCGTCTCCCAATGATATTTTTGGGCCGCGCTATTACTCCGAAGGTCCATTCCTCCGACAATATTGATTATTTTGATTCATTCATAATCTATCAGATTCCCTTTTTATCTGTCAAACCAGAGATGTATATATGTCTCTGTTCAAACGATAGATTATAGACTAGGCGAAAGGAAAACGCCCCCGGACCCTTACTTTATATGTTATAAGGTAGGGATCTGAGGGACATTTTCTGGTTGAATATCTGAAGCTAAAATGCATCTGCAAAGACTGGTGAATTTTCAGATTAGTGAACCTTCGGACTGGTGGACCTTCGGTTTGAAAAAGAACCCTTGGGTCTGAAGGTTTATTAGTCCGAAAAATCCAAAATATCCTGCCGTTGTCTTTTCTCTGTCAGACCAGTGAATCTCGGACTAGTGAACCTTCAGGTTGAAGAAGAATCCACTGGTCCGCAGGTTTACTACTCCAAAAATTCAACAATTATCCGCAGTAATCTTTTCTCTGTCGGACTGGTGAACCTTCGGACTAGTGGACAGTGACCATCTGTTTGTCCAGACCCAACCCTCTACTCCGATAAATAATCAATGAAGCATAGTTCATTGGAATATGTAGATCTACAGAAAGGAAGGATCTAGATATGCTAAGTTCATTGTTACAGCTTTGCATTGGCACGGTGTAGACTGTTCTACTTAAGGATAACCTTTCAATAATGAAAACAACTAAGCTGAAGATGGTGACAAACTTTTTACTGCAGTTCACCATTATAACCATTATGCACAATTATCACAAAATAAATTGTTCAACATTCAACATATATTTACTGTAAGAAATTGTCCTAACACAAAGACAATTTAACATTGAAACATGCAAGATTTAAGTAGGAAAATTGCATATGTTTATGACATTCTATGGATAACAAACAGTGTATGTATTAACTTGAAAAATGACAAAAATAAGTCAAGTAAACCTAAAGGGAGAGTACATATTGGGAGGGAAAATTAAGTACCGGTAGGCCTATGTGTATTGCCTACTGTTCAATTGTGGAATAATGCCTTGTAGGAAATGAACATGTCATGGTTATAAGAAAAATGGTAGTAAATATATTGACATCTGATTGTGTACAACATAAAATAATTTAAACTGATTTCAAGTACCCTTTTCTCCAAATGTTATACAACATTAAATACTAGATAAGTTTTCATGCAGGCCTATGTTTCAGAGACCATGGAAAGGATATTTGCATTTCAACTGCAATGACTAATGACAGCTAAAAAGAAAACATGTTTCCCACATCTGTAGTATTACAAATCTATTTACTGAAAATCTTGTCTGAATATCCTAAATGTACTGAGAAATTGCTCTTTAAGAGTTAGACTTAATTTTCCTGTCTCTATTGCAATAGGACTAGCAATTACAGTGGAACTTTGCTATTAAGACCACCCAATACGGCAGTTTTAATATAATCTCCCTTTGTAAAACTCTTCAGCGTGGAGACGCGATTAGCTTATGAAGTGTGCAGGAAGGTGGGACTATTCTCATTAGAAAACAACACGTATACCTGTATATCCGTATTGTAATCGGGATATCCCTCATTTAGACGTTATCAAAAGAATATCCACTGGTATCTACACCTATACACCTAAAAAGACATCAAGTTAAATTCTTTTCCACCTCTAAATAAATGCTATATGGTTGTGGTACTGATATACCCTTTGTTTACTTTGGAAAACAGTCCCACGTACTTCTTTGATACGCAACGTCTATTTGCGCCTCCAAGAACAAAAGAGTTACAATCTGAAAACTCCTGTATTGACTGACTAAAATTGGTCCAATTAGTGAGGTGGTATCCTAAGTGAGGTTGAAATGACCTTGGAGAGTGATGGTTAGACTGAATTTTGATAGTTATAATTGGTCTTATTTGTGAGGTGGGCTTTAGGCCAGGTTCCACTGTATTTTAGCAACTTAATTTCAATTTGCACATATGAGCCTGTACTACACTGAGTCGCACATTCTGTCTAAGGTGTAGTGCCTGGTCAATGAAGAGCTTAATTCTCATGGTCCTCCAATAGAGTGTTAAGCTCAAGCTGTCCATGTAAAGGTCCCTTACTACTCAAGTACAGAGCATAGTCTTACCTGCTGTAAAAACCCACTGAATAAAAAGACTACCTGCCTTGTGTGACCTAAATGTATACTTCCCAAAATTATTTTGCCATGTATGAATCACCCGATGTAAGAGACCACCTGTCAAATGTGATCATACTTAGATCTTCGAATTCCCTTGGACAATTAACAGGTTCCACAGTATATCTAGGTCCTTATTTGAAGGTCTTTGCAACAAGCAGTCAATGACATTAATTTTTTTCTAAAATAGAATATAGGGTTTTTGTTTGTTTGTTTGTTTTTACTTTACGCCACTCTCAAAAATCTTTCAGTCATATTGTGGCAGCCAACTTATATTGGTGGAGGAGAGAACCTAGTTACTATTGCATCCAGGAAGAAACCACCAGCCTTCCCCAAGTAAACTGGCAAACTTTCTCACATAGTCAAGTTAGGTTCCAACAAGGCTGCGCTGACTATACTTGAAAAACTGAGGTGGTTAAAGTACAATGCTTTTACAGAGCCCCCCCCCCAATGGAAAACAAAACAGCAGTAAAACAATTCATGAATTACTGACATGTGGTCTTTTTGTGCTCTCATAGAGAGAGCATTAATTTAACAAATATGTTTTGATTACAATGAATTTGTCGATCAGCCACAAAAAGATGGCAGAGTATTTAGAAGTAAATTGTGTTCCTCACACTGGGAAGGTAGTACATGTGCATGTAATTATATTAACAAGATCACAAGGAGTATTTTATGATTACTATTTCATGGGAAGACCTGTTCACAATAAAGAATAAATATTCCTGAAGTATCAAACACTGAACTATTGCACAAATGTAAGTTACAATGTGAGTTCAGAACTATTCAATAATCTAAACTATATGAGAGTATAAACATTGGAATGAAAACTACCTACAATGCAAAACAGAAATATGAAAGTATTGCAGATGTATGACCAGCATATATGGTATTACTGTCAGTAAATTAATTAAGAAAAATAAATATACGCCTACTGGAGATTTCTTTATGCATATTGTATTTAAGCCATACAGAATTTGACTTTGAAAAGTTTTATATCTCGAACAGGCAGCTAAAAGCTAGAAGACATCATAGGTTACCTTAAGGACATACTACAATATTGCTCAAGTTCAAAATAGAAATTTCTGCATAAAATACATATAATGGCTAAAGCTAAATTTTTAAGAAGTTGATTAATCTTGAAAAACCGTAAACAAATGTGCTCTATACAGCTGAGTGCTCTGTCAAAAACTTTTACATTGATCATCTGTCCAGCTTGTGACCCTGTGTTGAGATCTAGAATCAGATGACAATATTATGTAATTACAAAATCACATTATCAAGTACATGTACATGTATACTGTACTAACATCCTATTGCATGCGCAGATCTAGAGGGGGCGTCTAAACCCCCCACCCCTTGGAATTTGCAAAATACAGTTGAAACTCGAAGTGCTCGGGACCGCTGATAAACTTCGAGTTTTCAAAAATATGATTACTATCCAGCTGAACGCTATTCCACCGCCCAAATCCTCTTATTCACTCCCATTCTCGGACACTGTTCATTTAAGTAAATATTCTGNNATAACACTGTCGTCCCCTTTGATTACTAAATAAACACGTGGTAATTACAATGTCTGCCAAAAATTCGCATCTCAAAAGATTGAGGTAGTATTTCACAGGTATTTTAAGCTTTTGGTTGTGAGATTTATTCGAGAGATCAAAAATTTTGCCTTCGACGTTCAAAAGATCGAGATTCAATTTGCTTAGTTTATTAATGAAAAAAATCGGGACCGTAGCATTACTTCGAGAGAACGACATTCAAGTTTTCAAGATTCGACTGTATATACCAAAATTGGTCAATTATGCTTATATTCTCATTTTAACAGGGATAGGATTTTCCTTTTCACAAGTTGGACCCGCTGGAAAATATTGAACCCCCTTGATAAAAAATCTTGGATCTGCGCATGCATTGGATAATGTGACCACTAAACTTGTGGCTTAATTGGGATCATGAGGAGCTACATGACGTTTGTGAACTTACAGAAAAAAGAAATGTGGTTTTAATAGAATCTCAAGTTCAATATTTGTGAACTACTGTGATAAATTAATCAGAACACCACCATTGCATTTTGACAAAATTGAATGGGTAGAACCTGTTAAATATTGAGATATATACATATATCTATGGCATTCCAGGAAAACGGTATAGTAGTGCCTTAACAACTAGACTCACCAACAAGCATACAAGAAAACTGATCAAATTTTCTCTCTGAATGAGTACCCATTATTTTTACTATGGCATCAAGAGTATACATATTTATTCATGTAGCTACAAATGTAAATGAAGTTGACTTCCGTACATCAGTTCATATGTCCATGTACCTCAATATGTTAAAATACACAGAAACTTTAAAAATTTACTTTGTAAATTTTGAACAGAAGATGGAAATTTTTTAAAGTTTCTAAGGGTAAAGTATGAATTAGTGAAAAGAAAAATTTGGACTTCAATGCGGCAGAGTATAAAACTATGATAAATATTATCACAAATGTTAACACTTTTATAATAATAAACCTTGTGTCAATATTTTTGTCAAAACTTTTATGGCTAAAAGTCCAAATTACAATAATTCATATAAAGTAATATGAAATGCCCAAACAAGTTTAAACCAGTCAGTACAACATTGAAAACTCTAGGTGACACAACATTCAAAATAAATATGTAACATCAAACATTAATTATTGATTATATGAAAAACGACAAATCTCTATGTAAATGGGTTTTTTTCTCTGTAAAAAGTGCAGATTTACTTAACAGGAAAACGGACGCAAATATAGGTAAAACATCAAAATAACAACTTCATTGCATGACTAGAAGAAAGTTTTATGTAGGCACATTGTGTGACTGGTTAAGACTGCTACATTTAGCATGAGATGTACTAAGTATATTAGATATCAGGTGTAAAGCCAGAATTAAGTCTTGTCAACGGCCAAAATTTACACTGATGCAAATCTGTGATAGGCATATAGGCTATAATGGTCAGCTGTGTAAATGATCCTCAAACAGAAGAATGGTGAACTTTTAAATTAAGGTTATAGTTTTTCTTGAAAATTGATTTAAAAGATGTTTCTCCAGAGCTAAGAAGTCCTCCTACATATATACTCCTCCAATGCAAATTAATCTGAATTAGATTAGGCAGAGCAATTATGTTGGAATAATGCCAAACTAGAACAATGTAAAGCCAAAACAAGAAAATCCAAAAAATTGTGGTCCCTGCTACTGAAACCAGAAATTAATTGTGAAACCTTTTTGAAAAGTAGTTCAAAGTCATGGTATCAAATGAAAGCCCTGATCACAAGAAATCTACATGCAGGATACCAGAGTACTTTCCCTCAGAGTTCATAAGCTACAGACCAGGACAATGTTTTTAAGAAGTAGGTCAAAAGTCATGGTATAAAATGAATTCTGTGGCCACAAGGAAACTACATGAAATATCAAACGCGTATCCCCTATAGATCTAAAGATGTGGCCCAGGTTGAAGATTTTGTGACTGATGGACACATTGATGAGATTAAATGTTCCATGGCTTACATATACTTATACATTGTGGTTTATCCGAGATCAATATGATTCAACAGGAATTAATTCTGTCATGTAGATGNNCCCCCCCCCCCCCCCCCCCACCAAAAAAAAAGAAGATGAAGAAAGAAAAACCTATCAGGAATAAAGTTGATTGACATTATGGATTAATGAATTACTGGAATGTATCTTGTGAATGATTTTTGACGTTTGTGGCAATTTCAAAATTTACCAAGCTCACAGCATTGGTTTATTTTATCATTGATATAGTAACTGACAATGTAGCTTAATATGCCCACTTGAATAGAATACATAAATAAACAATTTAAGCTTAATGATACCACAAAAAATCTGAACAATGAATGGTACAGCTCATCCGAGACATCTAGGAAGAAGAGGTCATACTGGTAAAAAAAAAAGTTGAAAAGAACATTGTCAGTTGAAAAAAATTTTGAAATGTGTTATTTTACTGAACATATTGTATCAATATATGATTATATATCTGATAAAAGGGTCTTTAGTAACATAGTTTTATATATATAAGATGGCTTTAACATCAAAACAATCGATGGAAGTACTGCTAAATCATAATAAATGTAGAAGAAAACTTTCATACGTATTTTCTCAATGACATCATTTAACCTGCTACAACCTTTCCTTTGGGGTTCCTCATTTCATCTTTTAGAGATTTAAGTTTGTTTCAATGTAATACAAGAATTTGAGGAATGGACATACATTAAAGTATCTTAAACTGTCATTCAATTAGTATGCCTATAGGTCTACATTGAGCCTACAGTAAATCCAATTTATACATCAAACTGTGGAAAGCATGATTTACATGAACACCTTCATCACATGCTGCTGATATACCAGTAAGCAGTGAATAACAAACAAATCTGTCATATAAAGGTACACAATTCTTGATGGGCAAATGTGAACAAATGGTTGTGCTACATGTGTAAATGTACTGTAGACTTTGACACTTCCCATACTTAACACAACAATAAGAGGAAGCAAGTTTGAAACCAAAGCTGCACAAACTTTGTGGATGTATACAGCAGTTTTACTTTTCTTGTGAATTTCTCTGACAAATCCATGGCAAGTCTCGCTAAGAATCCGATAGATTGCACATTTGTGATATTCAATTTAAGTTGATTTTCATCACTTTGCTCATCTAGACATCAAGACGACTTGTATTGTGGGAACAGAAAAGACTAGCAAGACATCAGTGTTGCATTGTGGGATTGGTATAGTCTGTCATTTTCCTCATTCTGCCTTCCGTTGGTCATGTGACCTATCTGCTACAACCTCTGGAAATAATCTCTCTACCGCTATATCCAGCATCATGAAAACAAAATGTCTGAAACAACAAAGGAAATGCATTTAATCTGAATCTTTTAATCATATGGAGACATATCTGAATGTCATTGAAGGTCTTCAAATTCTGGCATGTGCCTGGCTCTTTGTACCATTAAAACCAGGGATCTAATGGTATAACATGAAAGTACCTACTGTGATACTGGGCATAGGTTTTTTCTGTTACAAGAAAATAGGGGACTATTGTAAGAAACATGAACAGAAAACACATTTTATTGCCAGGGTAACAGAAGAAAAAAGACAATACTAATTGAGCAAAACACTTCCTCTGAAATGCTATTATGTTCAATATCTAGTCTATCAAAATATCACTGAGCAATTTTCAAAACCACAAGAACTCTATGACTAAAATCCTGACACTCGGAATCGCTTGATTTTCAATGAAAAAAATAATCTAAGTTTCTGTCTTCATTTTATATCTATACAGTTATTTCCTTCAAACAATCCTTTAATTTGTACATTTTTTTTGCATCTTAAAATTAAATTTCAAGTGGAAAGACATCTGATGTTAAAGCAATTTCCATCCTCATCTATAAATATTATCTGAAAATTATTTGGTTAGTATACATGTACTGGGTATGAGTGGCTTTCGATTTGAGGTGCCATACTTATCTCAATCTGTTGCCTTGGTTACATACTTGTTCAATTTCTTGTATTGCACTGAGTCAAGAACTTCCTCTATACCAAATGTATAGTCATCATTATCCACAAGTTGGCGAATAAAATCTGAAAGTCATGTAAACTTGGGTAAAACTTTTTTTGAATATATTCTTCGTCAGAATAAAAATTACAAAAGTAAAAAAAAATGAATGTAAAAATATATCAATACTTTTGTTTGATAAATTGTAAATAAAGTTTACACTTTTTACAAGCCATTTCACTTTCAGGGCAAAAATGAACAAGAGATCATAGAAGGATCATGAAATTAATCATCATTAGACCTTTGTTAGTTCTATGACAGACTGTTATTTTTTACCCTTCTTCCTCCTGGATCTCTAGCTCACAGCATTCAGTAATTACATCGCCAATTAGTAGCTTTTCTGATCACATCTATTTCTCA
>JACSZP010009591.1:0-15854 GCA_016161895.1 Pinna nobilis | reverse complement strand
TGTATAGTTTGGAGACAATATATCACTGTTGCGGACACATGAAATATAAATTTAAGAAGCTTTGTTGCTGCGCATGAGGTTGTGGGCTTGAATACGCAATGCCCTGGGATTGACTTCCCTATCTATCGGATGAGACTAAAAACTGAGGTCTGGCCTCAAAGTAGCTGTCTGCATGTTAAAGAACTCTCACTGCTCAATGGCTATAAGTGCAGAGCATAGGCCAAATTTTTTGCACTTAATCAACATTTGTGACATCTCAATATAAGTGAGAGACTCTTGAGTGGGATGTTGAATAACAATACCACCAACCAACAAACAATCTAGTTCTTTCAGAGCCCCCGTGGCTGAATAGATAGAGCCAGGACTTTAAACTATTTACTCTCATGCCTTTAGTCAATACAGGTTAAAGCCTCGCTGGAGTTTGTCAGTTTACTGGTCAAATCTTGTTGATTTATTCCTGGTTATATTTGTAACCAGATTCTCTCCACCAATAAAAACTGGCCACTACCATATGACCGAAAGATTGTCCAGTATGGCGTAAAGCAAAACAAACACAAGCACACTTTAAACTATGATAGCTTGGGTTATAAAAACTTGCGTAATTGATATATTTCTGTTTAGACATAGAAGTTAGCCTCATATACAGCCCAAGGTCCATGTTTTCTGCATGAGTGGACATGTTAAGAATGCTCATATATCAATGATAGAAAAAACCAGTTGAAGTGAGCTATGTGGTACAAATGTATTTTATTACCCTACATTTTTCAAAATTCTATTGTGTGTGATTGTGTAAATAGTTATGCATAGAAAGTTGATTGTATATTTTTATTATCTTATATGTATGAATGTATTTATTAAGTTGGACCCAGTTGAACAAGGACATAGTTTTGTAATGTTACCATACTGTAACTGAAGGAACATCAGTTTTCATTTAAATGCTTTGTGTATCTCTTATTGGATCACAAAAAGTAAGGAAGTCAAAACAAGCATCTTCTGATATAATTATGTTCTTAATGCAAAACAGGAAATCAAACATCTAATCTGCTGTTGTGAACTGAAAGTTTAGCCCTCAGTGCAGTTCAGAGAAAATGTATGATTCAATCATTCATGGTATTGTTCATACAAAGGAAAAGGAAATGTCAAGAAATGTAACTGAGTGGCAGAGGGTGAGTGGGTGGGTTAAATTATACCAATGTAATAAGTGTTTATGATACACTCACACCCATAGAGCTAAGATAACTAACACCACAGACTGAAATAGACTGGTCCAGACAATAGAAAAGAGCATACCACTCTGATTCTTGGGGTTGAAAGGGTTAAAGTGTCTTACTAGTTCTATAGGCATTACCTAGGACTTGAATTTTTTTTACTTCCATGGACAACTAGAGAGAGGCATGGTATCTAATATTGAAGAGTTGTCTGTTTAAACATCTTATAGAACATTAAATCAACTTGTCAATTTTTATTTCTTTAAACCTAGACCAAATCTATCCTGACTTTTTGTGCATGTAATGTCTAGTCAAGCCTTGAGTAATCATTGTTTATTACTTTACCTTGATTTTACATGCATTTATTTTCTGTTTCAGCTGACTTTGGTTCGGCGTCCTTGGCGTGTCCGGCCAATTCTTTTGTTGGTACACCATACTGGATGGCCCCAGAAGTCATATTGGCCATGGACGAAGGCCAGTATGATGGCAAGGCTGATATATGGTCACTTGGCATTACATGTATAGAATTAGGTAATATAGAAAACCTTTACTCACCACCTCTATATAATGACTTCCTTGTGTTTAAATCAACCTCTGTGTAGTGACTCCCTTCCTAGACTATGTTACAGTGGAACCTCACAATAAGACCACCAAATTGATCTGATTTGTGAGTTGGTCTTCAAAGTGAGGTTGAATAGCCTAGAATAATGATAGGCAGACTGACTTATGATGGCCTATGTAGTGAAGTGGTCTCCTGAGTGAGATGGTCTCAAGGTTTGTAGTTGTGGCCACATGAAGGTCTTTCTATGCAGGTTTCACTGTACAGACTTCACCAGACAATTTTTCCACTTAATGGTCTTGAAACTTCTATGTTATACAGATGTTATTGCCTTACACTCAGTCAATTTTAAATCTTGTCATATTAGGGCCTGACTCTACTGTGGTGGAAACAAAGTTGACTTTGAGTTCTGAAGTCTATGACCTCAGCAGTACCCTCGTCTTTTTGCAGCATAATGTTTATTGCCTCTCCATTAAATGGCTGAGGGCATATCATGTTACCCATGGTCCATTTTCCTGTCACCTGTCATCCCATCCTTCTGACATAATTCATTTTCATTTTATTTTATCATTCATATATGAACTTTTTGACTTGAATATTCCCAAATAGATCTGCCACAAGAATATTCAAGTAAAGATCATATTTGGCAGAGTTATGTTATTTTGACTAACGATATTTCTATTATTAATTCAGTCTCTGGTTATGATTCTGAGAACTTATATTCCAACATGTGTCCCACTGTGGTTGGCTTTCTCTGTCCATAGCCTTAGCCGACAGTTAGCGCCAAGGTCCTGTGCCACAGTAGGTGTGGCATATCAAAGAATCCTTCTTGCTCATTTGCCATAAGTGCTTAGCAAAGGCCAGATTGTTCCCCTTCACAAGCATTAGTGATGTCTCCATATAAGTGAAAGATTCTTGAGTGGGACATTTAACAACAAAACAACCAACCAGTTTTAGAATTCAGTTTCTAAATTGTGATGCCAGTTGGGCATTTGTGTCTCTCTGACACATCTTATTGAACATAGGTATAAACCTAGAATAGATTCAGAAATTGAAATTTTGTTTTATCTTTCCAGCTGAAAGGAAGCCACCATTATTCAACATGAATGCCATGAGTGCTTTGTACCATATTGCTCAGAATGATCCGCCCACACTTGCCGGTGGAGAGTGGTCAGACGATTTCCGCAACTTTGTAGATTCTTGTTTAGCCAAAGCTCCTTGTGATAGACCCTCCTCAGAACAGTTACTACAGGTTAGCCATTTTATATTGTGAATTCAAGACAGTAGAATAAATGAACATACTGTATACAGGGACATTTTTGGCCCGTGTTTCATTTTCGCACTTTCGCCATTATTTTCAGTGGGCGAATTTAAAATTGGGTGAAATGAAAACGGTAAATTCATGGGATAGTATGATGATGAAACTTTGGGAATACAAAACAGGGCAAAACTGTTTGCAATTGCATTAGGGAGAAAATAACATTGGGCAGAAATAACACTTTGTACAGTAAACTAGCTACAGACAAAACTGTAAATGATTTCAGGTCACTGAACATGTATAGTCTGTAGACTCTTGTAAGATTTCAATATACCCTGACTTTGAGATGAGACAGTGAAATGCAGGTGTTAAGTATTGGTTTATCCTATTCAAAATCCCTCATTGCTTTGGATCAAGTCTCTAATAGTAATCCAATGCTTCCATGATATAATTCAAACAATATTGAAAGTGGTATATCCATTTGGGAAGCCGATATGAACACCATTTCATGTAAATAAGGGCATAGAGATTAAGATATTTTATAAACTTGACCTAGATTGCTACATTAAGGTCATAGTCAAAGTCTACAAACTTTGCTACTTTTTGAATTCATGTGACCTAACTAGCTTGGACTGTTACAAGTCTTACTCTTATTACTGGATGTTTATCCTTACTTTTTAAAAATAAATGCTTTTTTGTATCTGAAAAATTGTTGAATGTGGTTAAAAATTATTCAAAATGGAAAATGTACATGTTACACCATACATACATGACTACCTTTTGTTTCTGATATTTTCAGCATCATTTTCTAACAAATACCAGACCTAGTAATGTAATAATGGATTTAATTCAAAGAACAAAAGATGCCGTACGTGAATTGGACAATTTACAATATCGCAGATTGAAAAAGTTACTGATGATTGATGTGATAGATGGTGAAACACGGTCCAACGGTCCAGGTGATGAGTTAGTGGGTGATGATTCGTCACAGGTGAGTGAGTGTAGATGGGTACAGAGTAGATATTGATGATGGTAGTCCCGGTAAGTCAGTCGAGTCCTGAATAAAGCACCATAAAACTTAAGAAATTTACATAAGTGAGAATTTTCTCAACTCCAGCTTCAGTGTTATCATAAGTTGAGTAAACTCTCAGAATTAAGCACATTTTCAAGTCTATGGTGCCTAGTCCTGATGTCAGATGGGTAAGATAAAGACTTAACAGGTAATGTTGCTGATAATAAATTAGTGGGCTGAGTCTCAGCAGAGGTGCTGGTTCGTGTTCCTGTCTCTCGGATGAGAGTATAAAAACAGGTCCAGTAATACACTCGATATTGGCATATTATACATCATTGATTACTCAGTGGCCTTTTTGCTAAGCATAGAACAAAATTTTAAGCCCTATACACCATGTGGTGACATCTCCATATGAGTGAATGATTCACAAGTGGGACTTCAAAAACAACAAGACAGCAACAACATTTTTGGTCTTGAATAATTATGGTTTATTAAATGAGTTTGTAATCATTTTTTACAGAATAAAAGAATAACACCTTGCAAAATCAATGTAAACAGTCTTTAGTTTTCACTTGGCTTGTCAGAATATGTTTCAGTTTTTTTTTTTAATTCTGGCACAACTTTGCTTGTCAAATAATGACAAATCTTGCACACAAAAATACATTGACATAATACACTATTTTGATGGATAAATGTTATCATGTGAATTTTTACCTTTTAGACAGCCAGTTTAGAAATATCCATTCCGTTTTAATGACATTGTGACTTTTATTTTGCAGGATGGCGACAATATTGATAGTAGTAAATCAAGTAGCATAGGCAGCCAACAGAGTGGTAGTTGTATTAGCAATAGCAGTAAATCCAGCTCCCAAAACAGTATACCTATGGCTTCCAACGACGATGGCAGCATCAACTTTTCAGGTCGCAAAGTAAGTTAGATTTGGATTTCTCATCAATGCAATATTATAACGGTGATAGATTTTTTAGTCAATATTGATGTAACTTTGTCCATAAATTTTACAGCCGTCTCAAATCACATGTAAATAATTGTGATAACAGATAAGTCAATTTAATCAGTAAGAAGTGTTCAATTAAGGCATCATATTTATTCAATACATGGTGTGTAGCCTCACAGGTTTGAGATAAGAAACAGTAGTGATTTCAGGATAATTTGTATTCAAATTAAAATTTTATGTAACAATAACAACTTTTACTTTCACTTTCACGGTTATAGTCTCCCTCAACAATTCAGGTAATTGTACAATTCAAATCATGCTTGTCAGAAGCCTGCGCACTATGAACTACTACTTGTTTGAACATCATATTGTCACCCCCATGATGCATGAAGTTTGTATAGATGTCCTATCGTCAACTCACCTGAAATTCAATTATTTTTCTACACTGCAAAGTTTCTCATTTTTCGCCCTAAGGTTTTCTTAAGACATCCAGTACTCTTCTAAATACTTTTTTCAGACTCCTAGATATATAATGATTCTATATCTCTGTAAGTCTTTCTGAAAGTGTTTCTTGCAAAATAATTTGACATTTAAAGTTCTCTTTTTCCTGATAATCAAACAAAATTTTATGGCGTTTTTGAAATGCAACAAATTGAATAAAACACAAATAGAAGGGAAGAAAAGGATATGAAATTGCAATTTTTTTTTTACAGGAATTTTTTTAAGATTTAGTTAAACAGGAAAACTGTCCTCAATTCTGAAATTTTTTTCCGTTTGAAATACTCACATCATAAATAAATACAGAGAACTTTCATTTTGCATCCATATTTTGACAATTTTAACTCACTCTCTGCATGACTTCTCCTAGATGATTGAAAATAAAGTAAAGTAGACTTTTACTTGAACAATTTTTAGAATGTAGTACATCACCAATAAGTGAATGTATGAGGAAAAAGTCAAGAGTAAAGATATAATAAGATAAATGCAATTTTGTAAATCAAGAGTAAAGATGTAATAAAATGAATGCATCTTTGTATGTTTAGATAGTGTGTATGAAAATAAAATAAAAATGGCCTACTAACGAAGTGTGTTTTGAAATTTAGCTGTGCTTGTTTTGTTGTTTAACTTTGTTTCCCTTGTTGGTGTGATAGTTCTTGAAATCATTATGTTCAGAATGATAATTACGAATTCTTTTGAAAAAAAAAATTGCTGAAATCATCAACAAGCTTAAGCTCAAATTTTGATATGTCCTATGCTGATTTGTAAATTATTGCTTGCGTCCCATCACAAGAACTTAACACAGAGGCTTAATCTGTGTTTTCGCAGCTTTGTGACTAACCCAAATCACTGATAGTATCTTATCCCATGTTGTAGTAATGCACACCCATCATTTGACGCCGTGTTGTCTGTTCGTCTGTGCCATAAATCAGGTTATATTTAAATCCATGTTGAGTAATGGTTTTGTCTCTTTTTTTGCACATCCCTGTTAAGGTTTAAATTGTAGATTTAAAGGCAGTAATTTGTTTTAGATGTGAGCGCATCCCATTGAAGACCAAAATTTGATAAGTTAAAGATTCTGCATTATATCGGAACCCATAAAACTTGGGGTACAAACTGAACATAAAAAGCAACTTTTTCTCTTCCAATTAGATCACATTTCAGAAAAGCAAAAAACTAATTAGAATTTAAAATTACATGAATCACTGTCATGTCACAACAATTAAATTTGTAATTTCCCTATTTTTTCATATCTGGTTTTCTGGATTAATCTTCGTTTTCTGTGTCTGCTTTCCCTTCCAATAATATCCACCTAACTTCAATGTCAAAGGAAAATTTTGCAAATTATAAAATGGCAATCAGGTATTTAGAGTTGCAGATCACATATGATTTTAGCATGAACGTCAGTTAACTTCCATAGTGTTGAATAAAAAAGAAAATGTCTTTCGTATCAAATGTCCATGTCATAAAATGACTGGGAGCATATAGTGTTACCCATCTTTCATCATTGTGTCCTTCCGCTTTAATTCAGATTCCATATATAGCATTCATTTTCTCAGTCATACATAGATATTACAGTGTTTGAATTGAATTTTGGCATATATATCAAACATAGGATCACACAGGTGAATATCATATTTGTAAGGGGTTGAATAATATTTTTGCAAATTTATGCCCCTTGGACTTCATCTCATAGATTTCATTTTCTAACAATTTCTGCCAGGGTTTGCATTAATGTTGCTCAGACACGTCTTGTTGGTCATGATTTCATAATTTTCTGTTTCAAACAGTTGGAGTAAGAGGGTTCTTTCTCTTAAGTGAAATGTCTCGCTTGTCTGAAATTTATACATTTTGCCCCAGTAAAACCTATGCTGAAAAAGATGCTAAAAAAATGATGCCACCAACATTAACCTTTGTTTGAAGCAATGTTGTTTGACTTCGGAGATATAAGTTGCTTAATTAGATTGTTATTAGATTCATCACTTGCCTGACATTTCATCTAATATTTTTAATGATCAATCATGTTGGGCTTATGAATGTCTACAAGTGTATTTCACAAAATTCAGTATGTTGAAGTGAAGCACGATTGATATGTTTACAGTCAGGATATCAACTTCCACATTGATTACACCTGACGGCGTTTCAGTGAAAAGGGTCTACCTCTAATCTGTTTAGGTCACATTGTGATGTGAGTCAAGACCTTTGTTGGAGAAATTAATTAACCTTTTCAACCCCAATTATCAAAATGGCATGCAAATATCTATTATCTTAGATCAGTCCATTATGATCTGTGGGTTGAAAGAGTTAACAAGAATATGTTTCAAAACACCAAGAAATGTTCAATGGTAAACATCAATGATTTCAATATTATTTCTTTCTGTGTAATCTATGACAGTTGCGATGTGCAAACTTACAAAATCTGGGAAGCTGCAATTTCATTAAACTGTCATGTCTAGAGGTCTTCAAAATGCATTAGATCAGTTTCACTGTCACATCAAAATGGACATGTGGATAATGGAAAATTTTAATCTGTAATACCGCAAGACATGAGAAGAGTTCATATTTATGTACGTGTAAAATATATGATTAATATGAATATAGTATAGACAATGTGTGTATTCTGTTTAATTGTGAATCTGTACCTCGTTAGTAGAAAAGAGAAGTGTGCATGAGGTCAGTGGTGACCAGACGAAAACAGTAGTCATCACTTTAAAAGAGAAAAGGCCTACAAAACTACAAAAAAAGCAGTTTGTACAGGATTGCCAACACTCACAAGAAAGGTCATGCCAGTAAAATAAACATCAACATAGATTAAATATTCTTGGGGTCCTTGATGTTTTAGTTTAACCTGTAATAAAACAAAATCCTATTTGCCATAGAAAGGTGGGTGTTCTGTGAAAGTGGACAACACAATTTGAAAATTTTGTCTCCACCAAATCTTGTCCGTAAAGTAGAGCATTCAGATTATTGGTGTCCAGATTAGTGAGGTTCAACTGTACATGTACTGTCTTAAAACATGTTTCTGTCCTTTGGATGAGAGAGTAAAAACTGAGGGCCTGTGTCGCAAAATCTGAATCCCTTCAGCACCATTCATTGACATCTCCATATGAGTGAAAGATTCTTGAGTGGGACGTCAAACAATATTATAACAACAAATGTAGATCTGAGTAGGTTAAGGCCAAATAAAATTAGAATTATGGTTCTGAGCATCTCCTTGAAAGCTCCCACATTCCTGATTTTATCAAAAATTCAATAAAATAAAATTTAGAATTTGGGTACAGTGTCGGCCCCTTATCCAGTACATATATTAGTTGCGCATTTCCTTAATCAGCAAAGTGTTTAAAAATTTTGATGAGAAATGCCTGCGTATGCAAGCATTTGATTGACAATGACTCAAATACAAGAGGAAACGAAAAACATGGCGTGTGTAGCGGCCATTTAGAGGCAAACACCACCCAACCTTTGACAATTTTCTAATGCTTCTGTGTTGGATTTCCATTCACTGAATTGTATACTGGTTTAAGAAGGAATTAATTAGAACTTGGAGGATGGAAATTCCCGGATAATTTACAGAACATTAAAATTTTGGGTAAAAATTCTACCCGTGTATTTTTTTTCATCAATAAAATGATAAATAAAAAGCCTCCCACATGCATATGTTTTAGGGAAAAATGGCCTGAGAATCAGAGAATTAATTTTAGGTGGCCTAAATATTTACATGAGGAGAGTTGGCCTTCTGTACAGACTTCTTACCATCTTTATACATTGTGTCATAGTCATGGTGTCATATTGTGTCATGTCATAGTCACTGACCGTTACCCCACTTTTTTCCACAAGGAATGGTCTACGCCGTCTCCGAAGTCTCACTTTGGTGTCGCGTCAGCGAAGGTAAAGGTCATGTAGATGCATGTTGACATATAAGTGTTTTAATATGCAAATGCGTGTATCTAAGTAAATATGTATGTTCCTGTGTTAATTTTGTATCTGGCAATATCTGACAGGACTGGAACACGAACACTTTATAAAACTGGTACAAATTGTTTTTTTAAATTTAAAATCAGATTGTAGAGAAAGAGAATTGGTTTATTTCATATGTATTTTGAGTCTCTATTGAACTTTATATGCCTGTCTTTCATCCATCGAAAGATGGGGCAGACATATTGTAACATCACATTGACAGTAGTAGAGTCTGGTATGTAACAAATTTTGCTGTCGGGGAATTTTCTGAATAAAGCAAACGACCACTTTTATTTGTTTCTACGATGTATCAGAATTGCAAAAAAGCTTGATAGACTTTCTGATTATGGGTCAGGTGCGAGTAATAACGTCATCAACACGGCCATGTCGTAAACTAAGAAATTGTAAAAATAAAACTAAAATGAGTCTGTAATATGCAATCAGGGAAATAAGTATGGAAAAATTTTAGTCTCTACTTAAGACAAGAACACATCAACAACTTTTAACTATTTTCAATTTGTTTGTGTCAAATGAAATGGCATTAAAAAAAAATATACATGGCTTCTGCGAACAATTTTACGCACATAAGCGCTTATAATTTCTTCGAAAAAATGCTAAGATTTAATTCATTAACACTTTGATATAATTTAAAGCTTTTAAAGTTTTTTTTCTCAAGCCCCAGGTACTCTGTAAACTTGAAAAATGTAAAACACGGGAAAAAACATTTTGTCACGTTATCGGTTTTAACAGCTTAAAAGTACAACATGTCACGTTTCCGGTTATAAAAAAGTGAAATCGTTTCATGTATCTAGCATCAATTTACCTTTCTTTGTTTGTATTTGACACGAAAAGTACTCTGAACAAAACAAATATCATATAACATTTAATTCTGAACAAAGAAATATACATAAAAACAGGAAAATGCTAAGAACCATGTATTTCAATTTTCTAATTTTGACGTCATTAGGCCTACATTATGACCTTATGAATTTCTTCACTCAAAATTCTTAGCGTCAAGTTACCAGTTTTGATGAGTGCAAGGATAAGAGTACGAATTATAATCAACAAATAAAACTTACCTTCGTTTACTTTTGCTGCACTTGAAACTGTTGGATTTTCGATTGACTCATGTAGATAATTTTTTTTTCAAACCATTAAGAGTCAGAGCTGGTACGAGATATTTTCGAAATGAGGAGCTTACCTCTAATTGATGACTGATTGATTCTTATAAAAATAATAATGATAAGGGGGGTTGTGTATGCCTTTAGGCCTAATCATTGATATGGCAATGACTTTGATAACTATTCAAAGTTGATGTATAATATGCAACATGTTTATATAGACAACCACTAGTTAGCTTTCAATCAGCATAAATAACATTTCAGGGCCGAAATCAACAACTTGATTGAAACTTGAGTCAGTAGCCTAAAAACTAAAACTCAACTTAGAGAGGATTAGGCCTAAGAATTGTAATATGCCTGTTTGAACCCAGGATAAAAATATTCAATAATTTAGAATTGATAAATACTACATTGCTTTATTTCAATCGGAAAAGTCTGATTAATTTGTGATTTTCAGCTGAAAATCAAAAAAAAAAAAGTTGAATATGGCAGCCTACTTGAGCAATAGATCTACTCAATTTGTTTTTGGATCTCATCGACTTTAAATACCAAACAGAAACTTGAAATGTTACAAATATTTGTGCAGTGTATTGAAATAAATTTAACACGTAATTTACTCATATATAGTTCAGTTTACCTAAATATTGACTCTCAACTTGGGGGATCATAAATTTTACGGCAAATATATGGAATTATGCGCTAATCATAAACATTAAAATAAAACAGAAAAATTTAACATTATAGCTTACGATGAAACATAGGCTTAATCATCGACATGAAGACCCAAAAGTGAAAATCAGGAATAAGGACATACCAAAGATAAAAATCAATCACATAGAAACTAACAATAAGATTGATGGGTAATTTTTCTTTAAAGAAAACCTCGAAACAATATCTCAAAATAATGAATTCGAACTGATTTGGAAAGGATTTTTCGTATCTTTAAGGTATGAAAAATTGGGATTAAATTTCCTATGATTTTCAAAGTTATTTATTCGGCATAGTAATATTGATGGGGAATAGTGTATCGTACACCAGTTGTTGTCATTTTCCAGACCCAGCATTCATTTCGCATTGAAAAGAACATAATATTGGCAGCAGTAGTGGTATGAATCGAGAAACTAAAAGTCATTTCTGCTAGTCAAAATTCAGGAATAGGCTTACTTGATTTGCACATAATAGTCATAGTAAGTCTAAAAGGGGTCAGCTCCCTTAGAGGCCCCAAAAGGGGCAAAAGAGTGATAAAATTTGGTACATCTTTAAAAATCTTCTTCTCATAAACCAGTGATATGATTTCTTTCAAATTTAGTTTACTTAATTGTTAAGTCAATATCTACAAAGTTTGCAAATGAAAATTGAATCAGTCCATAAATGTGCCAAAACGGGGCGCTTTAAGTGCCATGGGGTATTGTTTTATGGAATTTATATATTAAATCAAAAATATCTCCGAAACTATTGGATTTTCAATATATGGTTACTGTTGCATAATTGTAGAGAGCAATAAGTTCTACCATCCTATGAATTTTCAAGGTCATGGGGTCAAAGGTCAAGGTCACAGAGCATTTTGAAAATTCAAAATTTCAGTTAAAGCCAAATATCTCAGAAACTATTGGATTTTCAATATATGGTTACTGTTGCATAATTGTAGAGATCAATGAGTTTTACCATCATGGAAAGTTTCAAGGTCATAGGGCAATTTGAAATTTTCGAAGCCAAATATCTAAGAAACTATTGGATTTTCAATATATGGTTACGTTGCATAATTGTAGACAGCAATGAGTTCTACCATCCTATGAATTTTCAAGGTCATGGGGTCAAAGGTCAAGGTCACAGAGCATTTTGAAAATTCAAAATTTCAGTTAAAGCCAAATATCTCAGAAACTTTTGGATTTTCAATATATGGTTACTGTTGCATAATTGTAGAGATCAATGTGTTTTACCATCATGGAAAGTTTCAAGGTCACAGGGCAGTTTGAAATTTTCGAAGCCAAATGTATTAGAAACTATTGGATTTTCAGTATATGGTTACTGTTGCATAATTGTAGAGAGCAATGAGTTCAACCATTGGGGGGAAGTATCAAGGTCAAAGGTCAAGGTCACAGAGCAATTTGAAATTTTCGAAGCCAAATATCTCAGAAACTATTGGATTTTCAATATATGGTTACTGTTGCATAATTGTAGAGAGCAATGAGTTCTACCATTGGGGAAGTGTCAAGGTCATGGGGTCAAAGGTCAAGGTCACAGGGCAATTTGAAATTTTAGAAGCCAGATATCTCAGGAACTATTGGACTTTTAATGTATGATTACTGCCACATCATTGTAGAGGATAATGTGGTCTACTATTTTAAAAAGTCTCAAGGTTTTCATGTCAGAGGTAAAGGCCACATAGCAATTTGAAATATTTAAAGCCAAATATTTGAAAAAAGTAATAATGATAATTTGATTTTCAGTACATGAATGTGTTATTGTAGATATCGATGAGTTCTGCCAAAGATCAAGATCACAGCAGTTTGAAATTCTAGGAGAAATCTGACCAAATGGTTCCACATTTTTTGCATTGGCCCTTTTTCAAATTTTATGTGGCTGAAACTACTTTATTCAAAAAATTGTCTAATATATATGTTTGAGTAAAGAGGACAAAATTCATCAGGGTTCCTTGGCATATTGTATCATGTTTGCTCAGGTGACCGTTTAGGCCCATTGGGCCTCTTGTAATTATATTTCAGAATTGTATTGTTTTGCCCGTTTATCATCGTTCTGGAATCATCCGGAAAAGTGCTATTATTTCGACCCCATCCAATTTCTGTCATTGGTTGATGTCATTAGTAGTCGGTAGTATATTTGTGATGGTGCGCTGTGCTTGTGATACCCATGTTCAATTTTACGAGTATAATGGGGGATGATTACGCATGCATGTATCTAGAAAGGGGGGACTTCAAGGGGGTCTGGACTCCCTGGAATTGGCAAAATATATACCACCATTGGTCAGTTATACTTAAATTCACATTTAGACATTGAGTCTTTCCTTCCATCAAGTTGGATCTCCCCGGAAAAGAGGGACCCCCTTGGAAAAGTTGGAAACCCAACCCCCACACACACACACACACACACACACACACACCCCACATGTTCCCCCCGATGTTTGATAGTCTTTCCTTCCATCAAGTTGGATCTCCCCGGAAAAAAGGGACCCCCTTGGAAAAGTTTTCTATAAATAGAACAAGAATTATACATAACTTAACAAACCGGAAGTGATAGATTCCTTATAACCGGAAGTGACAAAAAGGGTATAAATCTTTGTTCTTATCTTTTAAACATCAATTACCAGGAATTCTAGTGATTTAGCTTAAAGATTTGCCATGAAATATAACATTATCTATAAATAGGACATATGAAAATAAATGAAGTAATAAACCCGAAGTAAAGAACTCATCGTAACCGGAAGTGACCAAAAGATATAAATTTGCTTTGGTATCGTTCAAACATTAATCACTAGGATTTTCAGTGAATGAGCTTTGAGATTCGTCGAGAAATTGAACATAATCTAAAAATAGAACAGACGTTTATATATGACATAATAAACCGGAAGTGACGCGCAACTCAGAGGTCTATCAAACTTTTTATGAAAAAGCAACCCATAGTGAAAATGTTTATCATAGTGGCTTACTTTATTCATAAAATTCCCACGACAGTACATACCATACCCCACTACAGGCAGATGGGGGCATTTTAGATTCCACTCACTAACTTGTTTTTAGTGTGATATCAAATTTTTGGTTCTTCTGAGGTTTTAGGTTGATCACTCTTTTGTAGGATCACCACTTCCTGTAACATATGTTGCCAGAGACAGATACACTACTCGCTTAACAACCTGTAATATATATTGTCAGCATGTGCTTGTGTTTCTATATCTATGTATATATACATCTTTATATATTTATATAATGAATTTACATAAAATTACTCACAGAGTAAATCAGTTTCTCGCCAAGCATGATATTTTTTCCTGTTTCCCATTTTTTCACATGGGACATAATTTGGTCATCAAAGCTATCTATAAGAACTTTTGTAGTTTGCATTACTAAGATGCTATCATAATGTAGATTGAGTATTGCTAGATGTGCCATTAAAGGACAGTAAAGCAAAAAGGAGAGAAAAAAATACATGTAATTTCTTTACATGTCTTATTCTTTATTATGTAGAGTGCATGTATATAAATTTCTATGGTTAGGGTAGCCCTGAGATTGATTAACCATGCTAACATCACATGGAGTCCATTCTTTGTGCAATGTACACTACAGTGCAATAATCAGTTACAGTGTTTAATCTTGGATTTATAGGGGTACATACAATTAAAATGCACAATATACAAACTACAGTGGAACTTTGCCTCAAAGATCACTTTACTGGCAGTAAAATTAGTGTGATTAGTATGTCGGCCTCTGATGGGATTTCAGAAGCCTGAATACTTAAGAAGGATTTATTTTGACAAAGATATTCAGGGAAGGTGGTCTCCTGGGTGGGATGATCTTCAAGGAAGGTAATTTAGAAGGTGGGAAGGTGGTTTTCTACTTGGGATGGTCTCCTAGAAGGATGATCTTCAGACAAGGTGGCCTCTTATGAGGGGAGGTTTTCAGGGAAGGTAGTTTCTTAAGTTGGGAGGTCTGCAGGGTAGGTAGTCTCCTAAGGTGAGGTCTTTACCTAAGGTGAGGTCTTTAGGTAAGATGGTCTCCTACATTGGGAAGTCCTCAGTTTTGGTGGTCTTCAAGGTAGGGAGGTTTTGACGGAAGGCGGTCTCCTAGGTTGAGAGTCTTTAGGGAAGGTGATCTCCTAGATGGGGAGTTCTTCAGGAAAGGTGATCTCCTAGGCGGGGAGGTTTTCTGGGATAGTGGTTTGTTAGGTTCGGATGGTCTTCAGAGAAGATTGTCTCCTAGGCGGGGAGGTCTTCAGGGAAGGTGGTTTTCTAGTTAGATGCTTTTTAAAGAATATGGTCTTTCTTTGTGGGGAGGTCTTTGAGGAATGTTATCTTCTGGCTGTGATAGTCTTCCATGAAAGTTATATCCTAGGTGGAATGGTTTTCAGGGAATAACGTCAAGTTTGGATTTTCTTGAAGGAAGATGATATCTTAAATGGCGATCTCCAATGGCAGTTCCACTGTAATGTTTGATAAATAGATATAACATATATTTATTAAGATACCAAGATTGTATGCATGGTGCTCACTATAATCAATGTATAATATTATACAGTTATTGCCCTTGTATGAGGGAGATATGAAGATTTGT
>JACSZP010009589.1:0-23179 GCA_016161895.1 Pinna nobilis | reverse complement strand
TATGCTTTGACATAGTACCTGACAACCTCGACCTCTTGTGGGAAACTCAGTTACGTGGTATTTTGTTACGACTGGTAGACACATTTTATTTTTTCTTTAAATATACAATATCTGTTAAGAATACAAACATTAAATTGAGATTTCTCCCAGTGAATAAAAAAGGTTTTTAACCATATACAATTACTTTTCTACAGGAAAAGAATTCTACAGAAAACTGAGAGCAGACGACAGGATAGATAAAAATGGAAGAGTCTACATTGAAAACACCTACCGCATATGTAAAGATCTGTCTGGTGTCGAAGGCCCCGATCGGTAAATATACCCTGTGAAACGAGAAATTCCGAAAAGAGAAATTCGACTTCTCCGATTTACAGGGTAAGGTTACCTACCGGGAAGCATATTTTCCTGTGTAGACTCTCGTGATGTCGTGTTCCCTAGGTGATGCCAGAATCAGCAGACGATTTCCTGTCCAACTTTCACAAATGAAGAAAACAGACCTATCAGATGACCTAATCAGTGAAGTGTTACTGTCCAAAGTAAGTACGAATGTCGCTCCGAATCTTCGTTACGAGAAGCAGGACTACACCGAAGAATTCCCCCTAAAGGCATGTATTTACTCACGGCGTCGTAATCTGGCAATCAATGTTATAACTATTTTAGTACCCAAATGAGACTCACCCTATTCTTACACCAAGAGTTCACATACTAAAGACAAACAATTACCTATACGCATGCCCACTTACAATACAGACTTGTAAATATACAAAACTTTGATGCGAGGTGATATAAACTGTTCATCTACATATAAAACAGACGCCATAGGATTGGATTTTACTCCAAAACTTTTCAGTCAACTTTAAACATTTTTTTTTATCTCCCAGGCTACCTGAAGATTGGATTAAATAGTTTTACCTGTCGGTCCTATTGTGTTAATATTCGTCTTTTCTATTATCTGCATCGAGCATAGAGCATCTTACACCTTTAACACTGACTGAGGGCCGATTTGATTAACAGTTTCGAAGGCATCATAAATAAAGCTGAATACAAGATAATGGAGGCGCACTCCGACAAATTCCCAGGCATGGAGGACGCTAAAAGCACTAACTCTATCAAAATCTCATTCGCTACATCAAGTCGATCGGTTAGGTTAGTCAAGTTTGACTTTATTACATTCAGTTGTGTGAAAAAGTCTCCGTACTATATCAAGCAGCCTGTCTAATATATTCTTGCCCTGAATGTTCAAAATAAGTAAAATAGATATGAATATTGATTAAAACAGCGAGATTTTCAGAAAGAAAGAACGATTGGGCGAACTTACTAAACTGCGTATTTTGCAGTTAAATAATTCGTTTTCCGTGAGTTTTTTTCTCAAATACATGTACATAAGATATACAGTGGGATTATTTAACTTTACAATTTCACCAATTTGAATGTTATTTCTTACTTCTTAGTGAAATGTATTACATCAGGGCGCGTACGATCACGCGCCTATCGTAAATCTATCCAGAAACTGCGTGGAGCGTTTGTATAAAAAAAAGTCAAGCTTCACGTCGACCACCTACCTTCTTGTAATATTTGACTTTTAAGTGGTGAGCGCTATCACCCTTCATAAATCCACAGATTTTGAGAAAATCTTCCATTTAACCAACAACACAAAGTACTTTTATAAGCGCTTTCTTCAATATGCTTTATTTCTATTTAGTTCGTTTGGATGGAAAGTAATAAATGCCACACACATAAACGTATATACCAATGTCTAAGTTATACATCATAGGAACAGCCTAGGGCGGCAATAAAAACAATCGTAGCAAACAAGCTTCCTTCATGTGGGTTCTTAGTCCTGCATATGCCGGAGGCCGTGTTTAAACTTACAGTCAATGTATTACAGAGAGGCACAAAATTTAATACTGCAATCGCATATCTTTCATTTAAAATTGTTAAGTTAAATTTCGTCACGTGACACAAGAGGTAATTTTTTTTCTCCGATCTACTGTGTAAAATTAAGGTTTGGTTTAAACAAGTACGTTTTATACGTCATCATCCGTATGTGAATGTAAAATAATAACTTGAGTGAAAATAATGTGGTAGGAATTAAAAAGGAGGATGTTATAAAAAAGATAAATGTGTTTCAATGAAGCTAAAATATTAAATTGAAAAGTTATGTTTATAGTGAATATTATTTATTTATTATAAAAACTTTCATTTAAAAAAAGTATTCTAAGATGGAGATAGATTTTAATAAAAACACTAGTCTTATGTAAAAAAAAAATCATGCAAACAATGATGATGATGATGATGATAATAGTGATAATAATAATAATAATAATTATTATTTTTATTAGTAGTAGTAATTTCATTATTTTTATTACCATTATTATTGTTATAGCGGTGATAATAATAAAAATAATAATGATAATAATAATAATAATAATAATAATAATAATAATAATAATAATTATAATAATAATAATAATAATAATGCAAATAACAAAAATGACAATACTGAAAATGATGATGATAATTAAAATAGTAATAAAATAATAATAATAATAATTGCAATAAAAGAGATAATAATTTTAACAATAATAATAATAATGATTAAAAATTATAATGATAATGATCATAAGAATAATAGTGATAATAACAATTATTAAAGAAATGACAAAAAATATTGTTGATACTAATATAGATCATAATAAAAATGATAATAAAATTAAAATGATAAAAATTATAAAATATAGTAATTAGTATTAAAGCAGTAAAAATGATAATGATATTTGGTTCAAGGTATATGATAATTATAATTATTATTATGACAATTAAACTACTAAAAATCATCATCATAACCACATGTAATTACATAAGAAAATTATGAACATAATGATTTATTTTACTTCAAATCAATAATATTAGATATCATAATAAGAGTAATAAAACATCAAGAAAAAGAAAAAGAAGAGAAAGAAGAGGAAAAAGAAGATAAAGAAAAAGATGAAGAAGAGACAGAAAAAGAGAAGAAGAATTCATAGGTTGAATAATTAAAATGAAGATTAAAGCATATAAATTTCGTAAAGATAACTAAGAAAAAAATATCGAAAAGATAATTAAGAATACGGCACCGTTCCCTGTCCTTACATTCCATAATACATATTACAAATATTTTTTCAAGAAATATATTTTTCATTTTTATTTTTTTTTTAACTTTTTACTCAAGATGTTAACTTATTGTGTTGATATTATTGCGCTAATCTCGTTTTTTTTTTAAAGTATTTTCTTTTTTCCTCTATTTAGAAGGGTTTGTATTCATACAAAGGATTATATTTTTGCATTAATGGTTAAAATAATACTACCAGAGACAGATCAGTCAATCGAAATTATATATTATGTATAGCCTGTCAGAAATACTTGACAAATCAGCAGTGAAAAAATAATTAAAATAGACGAATAAGTTGGAATATAGAAAATAAAATTTCAAAAAATATGCAAAACATACATTATTTAGTTTGATAATACGAACAAAGAGAAAAACAATGAAACAGGAGTAAAATCAACCTAATTTCACGTTATTTAAATACAATCTCAAATCGATTTTTTGATATATGATCTAGTTTTAAACATCACAGTTAGTCTTTCTAAAGTTGTTTCGGTAATTTTTCTGTTACAATAATCATATGATATGCCGGAAGGGGACCTGTTTCTATTATTCAAAAGATCATGCTGAGAATAAAAGAAGGAAGGAAAAGGTCCTGGGTGATTCGGTCGTTGTCCGTTTTGCAAATGAAACTTGTCCCGATTCTCTTTAAGGGTAAGAGACTCAAGAGAACATAAAACATTACAGATAAGTATTTTTTTCTAAATAAAATACAATGTTTTTTGGTTCTTTTTAATGCTCATTCCACCATATTTATCCTTGACTTGACATTAGATCCTGTCATATACATGTAACTACATACTCCTTGGGTTTAATTCAAAACAATAATAAATAAAAGAATTGAAAATAATGTAAATTATAGTTTGTAGTCGGGCTTTACTCAGTAAGGCGAAAGTCGTTTCAACTGAAACCGACCTACATTCTGGAAATCACAAATAAGATAAAAAAGAATTGTTTGACATTAAATATTAAATCCCCAACAGAAAATCTTGTACGACATATTCTTTAAAATGTGGGATTATATACAGAAATTACCTGCATCCAACGAACCTTCTACTGTCCCATAAATTTGTAGAAATATTTTCAAACATGTCTTTCCCAATGGTAATTGCACGTTAAAACTGTTCATATTGATAAACCTACCAACAACACTTCTCTTTGAAGAAGGATTGGAAAAGCAGAACATTACAGATTTGGAATTTAGCATATATACAGACATAAGTTCAGGTATACTGGTAGCAGTTAAACTACAATTTCAATATCATTTCATAAAATCTAGACAACAGCAAGTTATTACGGGTAATAAAACAAAGAATATTTTACACACTACTAAAGACTTTACTAAAGATACTAAAGCTAGCTTTTTACCAATATAATCTGGGGCCTCCAGACGGTAAGAGCACTGCGCTTTAAATCACTCACTCTCTCATCTCTTGTCGGCGCGGGTTCGAGCCTAGCTGAAACCTAAACTGCTTATGTGAGAACGTTTGACAGTTTACTTACGGATTGCCGGTGGTCTCTTCCCGGGTGCATATGTAACCGGGTTCTCCCCTCTGTCAATTAACAAATGGCCGCTACCATAAGACTGAAAGATAGTTGAATGTGGCGTAAAACCACAATCAAGCGAAACAAATATAATCTAAGATTAAGTATTGGGTGTGATAACACGGTTAAACTATTTGTAAGTTGATTCTATCATAATAATGATGATAATATATCATAATCGAGTTCATCCAACACTTGTTATAGACTATTATCGAAACATCCCCTACCCTAATAAAAGAAAATAAATCATGCAAACAACTTCAATACTGCAGAATTGGTAAAAGAGCTGAAATGAGTAACCTATAATAAAGACTGTATTCTAGTATCTATTTACTTCTATTTTCAATATTTAGAGAAGCGTGTTTTGATGGCATGCGCCAGGGAGAACAAATGACCTGCGTTCTGTTTAAGGTATACCAGGGCTATTTACAGTATAGTCGCAGTATAGTTAATCATGGAAGTCCCAAATGAAAGAGGTCGAGACTAATACATTTTGACCAAAAATAGAACTGGAATTTTGATAAAAATAACTTCATATGTACATCAAATGTTCACACGGATATTAAAAGAAAAGAAAACGATTTTACAGTACATTTTGCTTTAAATAACTTAGCCTCTCGCCTCTGGTCAGCGCTGGTTCGAACTTCGATGAAACCCATGTTGATAACGTGAACAAAATCTCAAGTCTACTTAAGAATGACCGAGGAAAAGAATTAGTTTACAGTTTAGAGGGATACAACAAACAACATCAATGAAATAAGCACACCCAACGGTACCCCAGTCTAAGCAAAAGCAAAGAAGATACTTTGCAATCTTTGCCGATCTTAATTTGTATTCAAAGAAGTAAGCATATGCTGTGGTATTGCAGTCTGGACAAAAGCAAAGAAAACACTTTACCGATTCTACACTGCAATCAATGAAGTAAATGTATGCAATGGTATTACAGTCTAAGCCCAAGCAAACAGGAGACTTTTCCGCTATAAACATATTGCGTGAAAATGTTTTGTAAATTAGATATTGCTAAAATGGCAAATATAAACAGAACCGCAGTAGCCTAGGATTAAGTGTGTTTGACTTTGATCGTGAGGACATGGGTCCGAATCCGCTCCTGCTGTCTCTGTCCTTCGATTAAGACAGTAAAAACCCGTCCCTTGTCATAGAACGAGTCGGAAAGTGAAGAATCTTTTCAGCTCCACGGCAATAAGTTCCGGGAAAGAGGCAAAATGTGTCGGTCTTTACTGGCACAATGTGTCGCCAATTAAGCTAAGGATTCTATAATTGACATTAGATAACGGTTTAACCAACCCACCAACCAAATACAATAAATAACAGCAAATTGTTTCGTATTCAAAAGTGTCCTGAACGGAAAAATACCTTTTAAGAAAATTATAAGTCCTAACCTAGTACTGGTGTAAACACCCATTTATTCAAACTGCTTCTACATTTAGGAATAGTGGTTGGTCATAATATAGTTTCCAAGGATATTGCTTTAAAGCTGGTGTACTGTTTGCTCACAACAACAAAAAATCGAATGGACGTTGAAAATTAGATACAACATTGTTTTGTTCGTTGTTCATTATCCAACTCTAGAATCTTACACTCATATGACCAAATGGTGACTTCAGCAAACTCTTGTGAAAAGATCTATAGTTGCCTATTTTCGGCACTAAGGACCAAGTGGTGAAGGATTTTCCAATGTGCAAGCACCTAACCTGACGGGATACTTTGGAAAGCCTTCAAAACCTCAGAGAAAGCCAACCACCAAGGCTCGAACCGAATACCTTTAGGTTCAAAAGAGGATCCCTCCAGCATGGAAGTACATTTTTGCAAAAGACTATCCTCTACATCGTCCTATGCAATCTAAAATAATCTGAAAATGTCCCGATACAGTATTACTTTAGAAAAACAAAACGTGCCAGTATTCCCTTGGTCATGTACTCGTCGAGTTATTTTTTTTTATGGGGTATAACACCAGAATGATAATTAACAATACAATTTACGGATGATTGTTTGATTTGGATTCTTCGCCAGGGACACCTAATTCTATCATTTCATTCGAAACCTTAAATAAGAAACCAACCACCATATCTAACAATGACATTTGTTAAAACGCCTTTGTCTCAAGGCGCGTAATATTTCGAAACAAGCCAGTACATTTTGTGTTTTTTTTCATTTCCGTGCATTAAAACCCTGAAACAATTACACTGGGTCTCGAGTTACTAAGCCTGAAATAATGTATAATTGATTCGATTTAAACGAATTTTAAGGGCAGTATCAAATCGCTGAGAAACGATCTCGAATTAAAAGTAAAAGTCACTTGCGCAACGCTAATTCAATAACTTTAATTAATAACAGTGTTTTAGGTTTAAAACGTTCAGGCGTTAATTGAACAGAGGCATTTAGAAATTCCATTTTGAAAAAGAAAAAAAAAGAAGAGATAATTGACTGCACCGCCACCTTGGTAAATACTTTCAAATGGAGAAATGAAATTAAAAAATTGAAAATGTAAAGTGCATTTGCAGAACTGTATATTTTGAATCGCTCTTTTAAAAAAAGATAATTGACTTTACCATCACCTTGGTGAATACTTACACTATTCAAAATCTAAAGTGCATCTGTTGATCTGTATATTTTGCATCGCTCTACAGAGCGATAATTTTCTGTATTTTGTAGCAGGACTACAAGTCAAGATCTCTAAGATCATCTGTTCAAGAGATATCACACCATGTGTTATAGCAGATGTCATTGGTTCAGCCCCTGTCACGTGACAACCACGATATCGCACCATAAACTAACACCTATATCGGCGTCAGCAGGGAATATTGCAAATGTTTGTTAATTACTAGACGTTTAAATTCTAGCTTAAAGTAGCTTTACTATTAAGTTAGTTTTTTGTGCCGCAGAATGTGTCTTCAAAAGATCAAAATGAATGCATAGATAAACTAAGATCAGTGAGTAGAAATTGTGAGATAACTCTAGTGCATAGTGTTATTGAGATTTTGAAATTCTCCCATAATGCAATCCATACTAACAAAGAGTTCGAAAATTATTAATCAGACTCAACAGTTGACTTAAGAACTGGAATAAAAATGGCGTTAAAATGCCCAGAAAAGGGGTTTAATAAAAAAAAAGTATGGGCTCATTGGTATTGAAATAAATGTCTTATTTGATAATGAATGTTGATTTCTTTTAGTATCTACATGAAGTTATACGTCACGAAAATTTAGGATAGTTTGAAGTAGTAGAAGAACCATCTGGACAAGATTGTCCCAAATCAAGATATATAGTTCATAGATGTTACTGGTCAGCATGGGATGCTTACTCCTCCTAGACAACTGGGCTTGGCACCATAAAACTTCAAAATTTACTTAAGTCTGAGAATCTAGTCTCAGCCAATCAGAATTCAGGATGAGCTGGATTTGAGAAGCTTTTCAGACTTAAGTAAATTCAAAAGTTGTATGTTGCCCAACCCTGATCCCACCTCCTGTGTATCCAGGAGTCCTAGTTTGCACAGTTCCTTATTTTAATTCCCTACAGGATCACTGTTCGTTAACTCTACATGTTCATCGTGGAGCTAGATATCTTTTTAATATTGAGGCAGAATGTTCAATTGCAAAGTTTTGTACAAAGTGAGTTGAGTACAAAATATCCTGGTCTCTAAGACTCTTCCATAATTAGCGCTAGATGAGTTAGCTATTTAAAGAAACGAACATTTTTTCTCTCAGTATTATGGTTATGTCCAGTTTTGTGGAATCGGTGAATAGTCAAATGTTCATGTGTATTCGGCTAAAGATCATTTAGTGACCGCGAGTTTACTGGAAATCTTAAGATACCATGTGAGCTATAGTAAAGAAGGCACTTTAAAAATCAAGCGAAGAATACTTGATAAGTGAATCCCATCGACAACCCTGGCCCAGGTGGTTATATCTAACATGCTTTAATGTGCTTACCCTGGTAGAATTACAGTAACCATGTATCTGTGGTCAGAGAAATTTCTTCAAATTAATATTTACACATTCAACAAAAGGTCTAATTTAATCTTCACACTGCATTTTAATTGCATATTACGCTGGACTTGAAGGCACATTTTAATAAAAGATATTTTAGATTGCATATCGAACCACGGAATGGCTAGAAATTATAAGTAAAGTCTGGCATTTGTTGGGTACACATGTTCTCAGAAACTACTGCAAAATAACTCTCTATAGGATATTAATATCAAAAGAAGATACCAGGGGAAATGCTTGTAAATATTTTTTAGGTTCATTCCCAGAATTCAATAAATTTGATCAACATGTGTTAATCTAAAAGGAAAATGTATAATACAGAGTTTAAACATATTTTCGGAGGGGCGTCCCTCATTGGTTAGCGTGTTCCTTTTCCCATTGTGAGGTCATAGGTTGGTTTCCACACCGCCCTACGGTTGGGTTTCGCTGTTTTTGCGACAATAAAATCCAGGACTCCATGTTGCAGTATGCGTTGGCTCAATACAGAATCCTCGTTTCCAAATAACCATAAGAATAGCCCAAATTTGCCGCACTTCACGGCATTGCTGGCGCCTACATTTAAGCGAGAGAGTCTTGAGTGGGACGTAAAACTGTTATACAACAAACCAACATATCTATTATTGGAACCCTTATGATTGATATAAATACAGATATGTATGCCACTGATGATAAGTCTTAGTCCAAGGGGTAAAATTAGTACTGACATTGGATGAATGTACAACTGAATTGTTTCTGAGTGTGACCGGTTACAGAGAGTATTTTCTTTTCTATGACGCCTTATCCCGTCTATGGGAATGCAATGCTTCGTGTTTATCCTTTATTTCATTGATTTGTATCTATCTGTTCGGTATCTAATTTTCAATTACGTTTGGTTTATTCGTAACATCCAGCTTGCGTCAAAACTAAGCAAAACTCTTGTTAAAAACTGGAAAAAAAAACATTCAAGGCACAAATTTGCTTCCATTCTTAATTCATGCTAGAAAAGTAAGGCTGAACTGAAGATTCTTTAAAAAGGATACAGTGGGATTGAGTGTTCAGTAAAACGAAGATTTCCACAAGGTTGACAAATTACTTTTGATCACCATTATCATTTCCGTTGCTGCAGATGAAAACGAAGATATCAATGTACCACATAACGTTTGTGCGGCACTAGAATTTCCACTGGTGACGGGACTAGTTGTTACTTCCGCACAGGCGTTATCGGGTAGCAAGTGGTACATGGATTAGATCTATATATGTACTAATAGTGAAGCTGAGAGTGGGGGACCGAAGACTGTGATCTTTGGTCGATTGAATTATTGTTTAATGTTTCACTCAAGAATTCATCTATTTGGAGACCTCGCCGTATGCCGATGAAGGTCGACAAATTTGGCTTATGTTTGGCACTTATGGTCTTTGATAAGTAGGTGTTAATAAACGGACCAACACCTACTGTGATAAGGTATTTCTCGTTTCACTCTTTCAGCGCGGATTCAAATCGACGACCTGACGATCAAAAGGAACTAATGAGTACCGACAACCCAAGGTGGTCAATTTCAAAGTGTTGTTCATAGAGTATCACTTAAAAGTTATTTCCAATTTTTTTCTATATCCAATTATATCTTTAGAGCATAACCATACATATCACACATGAAGTTGTTCGTGCAAACTCTGATTGTGAAAACATTACCATATCGACCGAAGCACTATACCCTTGCAGTACAAAGCTGTCAAGTATTTTAGTCAAACAGTGCTTTCTGACAAATAAAACAACATATATAATATATATTTTCTCACCAAATGTAGTTTGAGAAAAAACATATACGGCATGACCTTTATCTTCATTAAAAGAAACTATTCCTTTAGCTATAACCCGAAAAGTTAAGATTTGGAAATAAGGGCACAGGTCGTTGCTAAGTATAATGATCTATCTGAATACATGACACTGATGTTCTGATTACAAAATTACTGCTTTTTAATGTGGAAGACATCTGACATATGTGAACATCTAAAATGTAGATAAAAATTTCGACAACAACGACGTGTCCTCGATCTCAGGTGTGTCTTATTGTTTTCTGAACATCCGATCTGTATTGCACTGCTGTCTTCTTATTACAACACAGATGGGCCGATAGTTAATCACCCTTTGATGGACTGTCTACCAAAGACGAAATATAATATGGCAATACTTTTGACGAAGGTGACCATAAACTTGACATAAATATTCAATGACATATTACCATAGGAACATAAATGTTTGTATAATTTGACTACTAATGAACGATTATCTACGAAATATTGCAGACAGAATGCCAGAATGGATGCATGGAGAAATAACATTCTGACGGAGCGGTGTGACCAAAACATGTAAGGTACCACGGACATAAAACACGAGTGACATCTGGAAAAGGTAACAAGACGAAAAAGAACAAGGCGGACAGGTAGACTTAGAAAAGAAAAAATGAAGTCACAAAACTGTGTGTATAATCATACCAGCACAGTCCAAAAGACATAGAACATCGGTAATTCTTGAAGAAGAGTTGCGATGGATGAAACGGAGGGCGGAAAGTGAGAATGGAAAAGAGACATGAAACGCTTTATTGATATATATTACAAAGAAAAAAGCAATGAAATCTTCTAAACAGGAAGAAAAAAAATTCAGAAAAATATGCATAATGTATAAATAAACGGAGAGTGTAAGGGTTAAAAAGAGAGAAACAAAAAATAAATGCTAAATACAACCCAGAAAGATAGCAAGTCGGGAATGTATAAGTCGTATTGCTAAAAGGGAAATGTACACAAAAGATGAGAGAACGGTTAGACACTATGAAAGTATAATAAAGTGGACAGAAACCCCATAAAACCAGTCTTGTTTTCTACACTTGTGCTTTGTCATATGTAGGTATCCTTTTCGTGATATGTTCGGCATTAGTAATTGACATACCCCGGACACAATATATACGGACACACCGATATCCACATACTGATATCCTGCAAAAACTGTTGCTTTACATCTGTATTGATCGAGATTATGTTTATTTGGGATATCAACAACTGTTTCTGTAACTGACGAAGTCTTTACAATAGACAGACAAAATGTTCAATATAACTGCATCCAGCATGTCTGCACTTGATGCACAAGGACGAGATTAATTTAGATTAACTAAACGCATGGAGCAGGGGTTGCTTACATTTCCGGAGCACTGGAACTCAGTTCCGGTTTTTAGTTGGGTTCGTGTTACACTATTTAGTTTAATTTATAAGTGTTACTGTGTATATTATTATTTGTAGTGACGTTTCTGGTTTGTTTTGGCCACGTTATTGTCTGTCTAGGATTAATTGAATTTCAAATGCCCCTTGGTGTCTTCTACTTCCCCCTTTTAGATGTTTATCTTTATTGATTCAAAGTGTATTTTCGTCACCGAAACAAGTGTCCTAATTATCTGATTAGAATTGTTGTTCTACTTAACTTACAAACTGATTATGATTTTTCCCAAAGTCATATGTCGGGGACAATATATGTAATTTTCAGCGATCCTATACACTAACACCCTCTCTCTCTCTCTCTCTCTCTCTCTCTCTCTCTCTCTCTCTCTACATGCAAACTATAATATTCGTTAGAAGTAAGTACATGCTGAAAGCTCCCTAAATAATATTTTAAACTTAAATGAATTCTTTTACAGCCTGATTCAGTGTAAAGACGGCGTCTTATTACATCAGAACTACAAAGTAAAACTCAAAGCAATATAACAAGGTTCTCACGCCAGAATAGTTCACGTCAACTTGCATCATTTTAATAAAGTGAATTAATTATCTTTTGATTACGTGTATATCACATAAATGAACGATGCATTCCCTCTGTCTTTGACGAATATAGTTATAGTAGTTTCTCTATATCAACATTTTGAAATAATGTAGAATATTTTATATGGTTGTAGCATTTTCATTATATTTTGAAGAAAGAAGTTCAGAAATCAAGGAATGCTTCTGTACAAATAATTAGCTTCTAATACAGGTCACTGTGTGTTTTTATGCTTCTAGCTTATCGGTGTTTCAAAACGACGGGCGAAAAACTTTGTATTGAAGATTGAAACGTTGCAATAAATTAAAATCTGAGGAAACATAAATACATCACAAAGATTTCATAAGACGTAGATAAAGCTTGAATTAAAAACGAATTGAAACTTTGTTATTTGAAACCAGTTTTAGGTCGAAACTAAAGTCTAGACCACCTGTGTGTATTTACATGTTTCTAATACGCGAAAATTTAATTATTTTACACCGATCATAACTAACTGGCTAACTCATATACCACGTGATACGCGATAACGCTTGTTCGGAACTAGTATCTTTAATGGTGATGGAAAGTAACTCTATGCAATCTTTTTCAGAAATGCCATCACTGAAAGTAAAACGGTCCCGCACATACTTGATCGCCTACCACGTGGTACATGATTAAGTAAATTAATTAATCTTACAACTTCAATGTTCTTGTAGGACGTCGTTTAGGAATCCCATGAATGTGGCTTTTCAAAAAGGAATGAATGCAGTTAAGGTTATCAAGATATACTTTTGATTTTTAAGATAGATTTTCCCATTTTTCATCACTTTTCTTGTTAAAGTACATATTTTTATCAAGTTTGTATAAATTTAGTCTGAGAATTCCTAAAAAAAACCATGTCTTATGTGTAAAATCAAATGTAGCTGAAACGAATTCAATGATTTCTTTACACAGATATACTATTGCATATATATGTATATTTGTACACATTTGATCTAAATTAATGATACGAATTATTTCTTGCACTATGACCAAAAATATTAACAAATACAGATGACTCAAAACTCCGTATTAAAAACATATCTAAAAGCACGTCTACCTGAATATTGAATGCGCCAAAGTATGTACACATCTAACTGAACGAATGTACAATTTTTTAGCCTTGAGTAAAAACCCTACATCCCTCAATCATGTAGAAATCTGAAAACAGAGGATCAGGGATTTTAAGTTGTTTATTCCCGGTTTCAGCTGTTTTTGTCCAAGAATTGTTGATTAATTCTTGAAAATATTCAGTCGTGTATCAAATATGACTTCAAATTGATCGTCATATTTCAATATACAGATAAACTATAAGACAAATATGCATATAATGGCAAAAATACAAGTGTACTTCGTTTTAAAATTTTTGCCAAACAAATACGAAATCGAAAAAAAACATGCACCTTTAATGCAAAGTGAGAACTGCATAGGATCGAAAGCGGCAGTAAGAACGAAATGGAAACAGGTGCACGCGAAGGGTCAGCATACCCGGCTTTACAATCAAACAAACTACGTATGACCCTTGTTTTGTTGTTGTCCGGCCCAAGACTATTTTGCTTTTAAGGAAAAGCATCGATGCAGTAAGAATTTACATATCAGTTGATAGTCCAATCTTACGGTCATTAAGCATTTTTGACTATGATCGGGCTGAAAATATTGTGTCTTTGAACCTCTGATCTTACTATCACATTCAAAGTAGAGGAAAAGCCAGACGCTTATGTCGTGCCTCGGGTTCCTGAGTTTTTATACCTAATATATCCCTACCGCATTAATGAAAACATCATACATTCAAATATGAATTATCAATGTTCGATACGGTAAATCGTGGTGGCCATTACAAACTGCTGAGCAAAACATCATTATCGAGTGGTCAAGGATTTGTGTATGGCTGTGATTACATGTATGTCCAGGATTTTATTCGGGGTTTTATTGCTTAGTTCGGTAATTACATTTCCAGCTGTTAACACGTTGGACATAAAATTAGAAATTGATCACGGTCAACAATCAGTTCGACCAGACGATTTCCGGTATACCCATAAAGAAACAGCAGCTGATGCATCATAGTTTGCATTGCGATACTGCCTGCAAAGCATGTATTTATTGCGTTACATTGTTTCTAAATAATTCGCTTATCAATTAATTATCACTTCAGTTAAATACATACATTTGGATTGAAGTTTTGAATTAATATTGTTGTATTTTAGTTTGAATGTTTTTACGATAATTATTATTTTTACGCAGACCTCGATAACATTTCGGTTTTTAATTGCGGGGGAGGAAATAGCCCGGTTTCAAATGTACCATCGGCCATCCCCAAGTGCAATTCCCTCACACAATCAACTGTTGGAAGTCCAACAGTTTCTTCCTGGATACATTCGTAACTTGGTTCTCACCAACACAAATAAAGATTGGTCGCCATCATAAGAAGGGACGATTGTACGATAAGGTAGGACGCGATTTAACGTGCGGCATAACTACTTAAAGCCATTTCCACACGCCAAGGCTACCCGTGTAGCCCCGGAAGGATCCGTGTGTTTAATAGAGATGGTGTGTGTTATACCAGGAAAGATGGTAGAGTAATTAAAAGAAAAAACAAACACGCAACGCTTTAAAATTGAATGTAAGGAATGAACAGTCACATTCCTTGATATAAAGTTCCGACTGAGATCATTGACTATATACTGAAGAAACCGATAAGTATTTACATGGTTTCAAGATATCAAGACAGAGTCGAATTGAATGCTGTACGACAACACAGTAAAATTGAATTAACGATTTCTTTATGCTTTTCTTAAAAAGTGAACTCTTTCGTTTAGACTGACATTTATGATATAATGCAATTCTGAGTACATTGATTCAATGCACCGTACCCATATTCAAAGGATTAGTATTTCTTTTTGTGAGTTAGTATACTGCGTGTCCTAAAAGTGAAAAGGATAAAGCACCAACAAAAACAAGACTAGTCCTTTAAAATAATACTTGATGCCGATGCCATTGCTTAGTGGTTGGCATGTTCGTCTGAGACGGTAAAAACCATGATTTCGTGTCAAAGTTGGTTTCTACAAGATTATGACCCCTCCTAGCTTGAATGCCATATGTGCCGAGCATGGGCCAGATTTATCGCTCATCACCAGCATGCTGTAACATGTCCGTGTAAGTTAAAGATTCGTGAGTGGGACGTTGAAAATAAATACAGCCTAGAACCATATATTATTAATGAAAAATGGTTTCAGTTAGATATATTGCGAATTTTGACCGAAATGGAAAATGTGTTCACGCGGAATTAAAGGTTCCTGTCACCATGTCGCCCCCAATATCAAATGTTATGTGAAAGCTCAAGTTTAGAGCGTATTCGATGATGTGTGACACGATGGGTGCCACGCGTGGAGCAGGAGTTGCTTACCCTTCCAGGGCACCTGGGCTCACTCCCGGTTTTTTGGTGGGGTTCGTGTTTCACCATTTTTAGTTATAAGTGAATTTGTGTATTTCTGTTTGTAATTTTGTCTCCTTTTTGTTTTTGGCCACGGTTTTGTCGCCTGTCGTTGACTTATTCTATTTGGAATGCCCATTGGTATCTTCTATTTCACCCATTTTAGAATAAAATTAAAAGGTCAAATTTGGTAGTATAACTTGTAATAAAGGTCATGAATCAGGGGCATCTGGGCTCACTCCCGGTTTTTAGTGGGGTTCGTGTTGAACCATTTTTAGTTATAAGTGTATCTGTGTATTTCTGTTTGTAATTTTGTCTTCTTTTTGTTTTGGCCGCGGTTTTGTCTGTCGTTGACTTATTCTATTTGGAATGGCCCTTGGTATCTTCTATTTCCCCCATTTTAGAATAAAATTAAAAAATCATATTTGTTAGTATAACTTGTGATAAAGGTCATGAATGAGTTCTAGCTAGTTTAAAAGTCCTATTACAATATCACTACTCTCCGGATTACTGACTCATATCTAATGACGGTCAAATCCCCCAAATTGTCCTTAAAGATGAAATCTGTGAAATTACTATTTGAACGATAAAGTAAATCTTACAATATCAAGAATAACGAATTCACCGATATTGCTATTTTGAGCGAAAAATGTTCTCAAGTTGTCTTGACCATTAAAAATTACACCATAGTGAGAAAACCTTAAATGCCCGTCAGTATATCTTATTTTCGGTATTTGATCACTAAGACCACTTATAATGAAATTTCTACAACGCAAAGTGTCCTTAAGGACGTATGTCTGAACAATTTTAGTAACTCATTTCCTTAGCTGAAAAAAATCTTTTGCAAGTAAACATGAATTCTTCATCGCATATATTATGGTCTTGTCACGTGAGTTTTAGTTCTCGTTCTTGTATTCTCACCTTTTTTTTCATTTAGCTGATGTACATATACATACAATGGAGCCTCAGTAATACGGACACCTTCGTTCCAAAGCAAAAGATCGAGATAAATGAAGCATCCGGATTATATAAACATGCATATCATAATAACCATTGCAATTTGAAAATGTTATTCCCTGGATATTTCACCTGGAAGGTGAAACATCCAGATTAATAGCGTCAATTGTACCTCGACTGTATATACGACATAATGTAATGGTAGAGGCCATAGGTATGGCGTTGATGGTAAAATTTTGATGATGATGATGATGATGATGATGATGATGATGATGATGATGATGATCTTTTTTTTAAATATGGTAAAATGGGTGAAACAGAAGATACCAAGGGGCATTAAAATTGAATAAGTCATCGACAGACAAAATCGTGGCCAAAACAAAAATGAGACAACATTATAAACAGAAACACACTTATAACTAAAGAGTAATACGAGCCCCACTAAAAACCGGGGGTGAGTTCAGGTGCCCCGGAAGGGTAAGCAGCTTCTGCTCCACGCGCGGCACCCGTCGTGTCACACATTTTCGAATACAAGAATGTCACGAAATCATACAAGGCGGAAATAGGTTAATTGTATATTATACATTTGGGTGTCATTGCCCTAAGTCTGTTCATGAGCTTATGCCTAAAGTAATATATTGTGAATATGGCGAAGTAGTTCTCATAATTTTCAATCAAAGTCAAGTGCACGACAAATATCATGTCGTCACCCACAATACATTGATGTACAGATATGCGGTAAAGTAGATATGAATTATTTTCTCGTTAAGCGCCCATTTATCACTTTCACATGGACTTTTTCTCTTGAACATCATCACGAAGGAGACAAAAGGTTCAAAATTCGCAGAATATTTAGCGCATAAACATTTGCCTTTGCTTTGCGTTTTTTCTATTATTAATATCCCTGACTTTTTTCATATTTGATATGCGTATGAATTTCATCGAGAACGCAAACAAAAAGCAAAAACAAAACCTAAAGGTACAGTTCAGTTAGTTTGATGGTGGCTTTGTTGTTTAAAATCCCACCAAAAAATATTTCACTTATATGGAGACGTTACCGCATGTATGCACCTGTGACCTTGTGCAGTTATTTTTTTAAACGTGCCGACAGCTATTGTGACACGGGAGCTTGGTTTCTAATGTCTCATCCGTAAGTCAGGGACAACCTACCGCAGCGTGGCGGGTAATCGAACCAACGACCGCAAACACCCTTACCTCTGAGTCGGGGTGACCTCTAGAGTACCATGTTTTAGATTATTTAAACCATTGGCTTGACATATAATTAATTGTTATACCTGTACAATAGCTTATCATTTTCAATAATTTATATTGAATCCGATACGAAATTCTACAAAACGACTGTAAAATACAATGTAGTTCAATTTTATCTTCTTTTCTTTCCTTCTTTATTGCATTTTAGGCAATATGGCATGATTTTATGAAACATATCGTTTTACCACTTTTACACTTCACCAGTTTTTCACTACTGGTATATACAACAAGTAAAAGCAATATGTCATTGCTTACATAACATTAGACTAATCGAAAGGTATTAAATCTCTTTCTTCTCTTTTGCCTTTTACACATCAAAGAATTTAAATATGATAATATAATATTTTATTGTTTTATGGCTGTAAAAAGGTAAGGTAACGAATAGTGGTCGATCTCGTTATTCCTATAAAGAAAACAAATTATTAAGAGGTGGACAAACACAAATTCTGGGACACACCTGAGGTGGGATCAGGTGCCTCGGCCTATTTTTCATTTAAAATTTCAACACATGTAAGATTTAAAAGAATTTCAACAACAATTAGTTTATAAATAAAGATGTTATAACTGATTCTTGTTTTTGATAAAGGCAAATATTGTATTATTGCAATCGTACGTCTTTATTCCTCGTATGGAGGTGTATGCATTTTACCAATTTTCTATCAATTTTCTGAACAAAGGCGTTTTTTATTCTATACAAAGCGTAATATAGAGGGACATCAACGAGTCTCAATAGCGTTGCGTTCACTTTATCGATCTGTGTGATTCCTTACGCACATAATGGTAATTTAAGTTGACATGTGAATAATAATAGTATCAATTAACTGATGTATAATCATTCACCAGAAGAAAACAGGTCGGTTCAAAGACCCAGCTTTTAGAGGATACTATTGACTACTGTAAATCCGGTTTTATTCGCGAGAATTTTATTTTCGCGCAATTACGCGAAAATAAAAGTCTTGCTTAATATTAAAACCTCAAATAAAATGCTCAATACAACATAAACTTAGAATACTTAACAAGCAACCACGCGAAAATATAGTGTCGCGAATAATTGCATGGCTACCGATTCGCCAAAATAAAGTTCCGCGAAAATTTCTGGAATTACAGTATGCATTGCTTTACTTTGTTATATCCTTTGATACTTTTTCAATGTTACTTTACTGAACTTTCTGTAGTGTTAATACAACAACAACACCATATAACTGAATCCAAGGTATAGCCACACTACCAAAGGAATCTTCCCGTATGTTCAAATATAGAACAGTAAAAATGATATTCATTTTTCCTTGAAACAATCCTAGACTATATTCTATTACGTTTTCAGTCCAGAATCGACTATATCAATTGTCTTGTGGACATTTTGGTGTGTTTTTTCTTCGAGGAAAGGAATTGTTTTGTTGCTGAAAATATTAACAAAGCTAAAGAAGCTTTGACTCATATGAAGACGCAACTAATACCAAGGAGTGTGACAAAATTTGGCCAAGACTAGGAACTCAAGGCCATTGAGCAGTGAGGGTTGTTTAGAGTGTGACACCTACGGAACCTCAGGTTTTTTTACTGTCTCGTCCGAAGATTTGGGAAAGCAAATTGAAGCAAATTCACAACCGCGACCTTACCAACAGAAGGCTAACACAATTACATCCAGGCTATGACTGATACTTTGGCAATGATATGGCTAATAACTACTCGGTGGCATTTCCGTCTCTGATATAAATTGTTACGCGACTTGAAAAATTGTCGAGTGTGGCTTTAAACAACCATTTTAGCAAACATAAAATAAAAATACTTTAATACATGTATGATGTTCTGACCACCCATTGCACGAAGACGAAAAAGAAATAAATTTACTGATAACAAACGAGGGCCTCCCACTGCAGTTTAATTAACATTTTACTATTCTATAACTCAAAGCTATAATTATGCAATTTGTAATTTCATAATTAATTATCTCTTCTTCTACTCTCCAGCCTAAAATTTTTAACTGTAAGGTAGGGTTGATTACATTTGTGTACACATAAATAAATTATGGTACGGCTAATCTATCGTCTTGTAAAAAACAAATTTAGAGAAATTATATTCTGACGTTGAGAATTATATTCGGAAACTGCATAAGCCAGTAGCCGGTTTATCATTTTATCATTACAAGCATAAACGTAATCAACACACACANNNTTACTTATAAAGCCTCTGTCGAGTGAAATCACAATTGTGACAGAGAAGTCAAGCTACGAAATCAAGTAAGATTTATGATCAAAATTTCCGATTTTACTTGATAGATCTCTTGTCAAAGTCATGGAGACAAAACTTCATTTTTCATAAATTATATATTCTAATCCCTTATAAGTAACAGTAAGACGAGTCTTTTGCAGACAGTTTGTCGCTTGCGTCCAGTAAGCAGCCAAATCGGATTAGGCTTTATTCTTTACTTGGATGACGATATCAATTGGATATTCAATTTTTCATTCAGTGTGGCATTTAAAAAACGTATAGGTGATTCTATGTCTCCGTGTAGCTTTTTTGAAGTCTAGGAAGCTGGGAACAGGTTGAACAATACATCGGCGATTGATCTACGGCAATTAAATAAATATAGTTTTATTTAAGTTTTATGTCTACCATAGCCTTTTGTTGTGTTCGCCTTAAAATAAAACATTATATTTTATTACTCACTACATAAATATTTCCCAATTCACAGTTAATAGATTTATTATTCATTTTCTGTAAATAAAGATTTTTTCTAAAGGAGAATGTTGCATGATATGACAAAGAATGCCCATTAAAAACAATGGAAAATTGATCTGCGGTAACTTACTAAGATACCTAAAATCAAGATAAAAGGGTTTAGGAAACAATAAATCACAAATGTGCACAGGTAGATGTTGAGTAATGATGCTTTAACTTATGTTTCTATGTATATATGTATCATTATATCTGTCTATCTATCTATCTATCTATCTACCTATCTATCTATCTATCGATCATCTACCTACTTACCTATCTATTCACCCCAGTCCGTCCATTTTTCATACATCCATAGATCTATGTGTCTATCTATCCATCCATTCATCATCCATCCACTAACCAATTTGATTAATTAATCTAATTCTCTGTATATCTGTCTAAATTTGCTACACGTTTTGTTACATGAAAAGTGAAGCAGTACCGATGAATGCAACTTTAGCAATTTCTGAAATATTCACAGTAAAATGAAAAAATGGCTTTTGATCTATCTTTTGTTCAATAACGAAAGTATTCATATAATAATTGTTTTCACAATGTAATTTTGCAAACGCTCTTGCAATGTAAATGATTATGGATTAAAAGTATCATCACCTTTCTGTAAATCGTACTCAGCTACAGTGACCTTTTCTTTTTACCCGCAAGCTATGAGAAGATGGTCGAAATCATAATTCAACTTGCTTATTAGTTTATAGAGAGGCGGTCATTATCTTGAACTAGCAGAGGTCAATTTATGTTCCCAGCATCCCTCTATTTCAACGTAACATCATTATAAAGCCGTTTAATATTGGCGGTTTTCTTTTCTAACCATTAACCTACAGAATAAGCTCCGTAGACAGGTATGAAGCGACAGATTAATGGCATACATTTCTGTTTTTCTTTAGAAATTTTAAATTATTATCACGACAAGTATGTGTAGGTGCAGTGGCAAATGATATTCTGAAACTTCGTAACATTTGTCCGTATGGTACTAAATGTGCAACAAGACCATACTCTTGCCACACCGTTATCAAATATGAGTAAGGTTAAATTGTTAGTTTCCTTTCGTAAAATTTGTCCCTTCTATATTGTTTTGATATCAATCATTTTCATATTGTGAATCATCAGTACTTTAAAAACGTAGAGTAATTATTTGAAACCGAAATATTAAAACATTTTGAATTATAAATGCATGTCATTTAATGATATAAGTACGAAATCTCACTCATAAATTGAAAGTATTTTTTAATGAAAATTTCTCTTCTATTTCGGAATGTTGATCTACCTTTATATGTATGTACACTAACCAAATTTTTCCAGCACATTCACACTGTATGCGTTTATTCTAATAAATGTTCAATAAAACAAACGGGGGAATTATTTTATGAGTTCAATTTCTTATATTTTTAAACTGTGACTAATTTCTTAGGCGTATTGATGAATACACCCCCAATTCACTCCTTTCTCTCTGATACAGGCTCTCCTCATATTTCTCCTCTATTTCTTCAGCAATTTAAAAAGAGCGTAGTAACTGTTGCCATTAAAAATAATCCCTAGACATCTGTGGCCATGAAGAATCTCAAACGGAAAATATGAGTGGTTTTATTCACTTGTTTGAAAGAGAAATAATCTGTTCTAACTATCCACGAGCTGTACTCCATACAAATATTTAGACATACCGACTCCTAAGTCACTATTTATCCGTACTTATACAAAAACTAACCGCGTGTGGTCAAGGAAAATTCGATCATAAACATCTTATTAAAAACCGTTTGATTTGAGTTATTGGCAGTGTTTAGAAGTCTAATCGTCTAAAGAAAATTTCAAGGGATACATATGTTAATAGCGTCTGTTCTTCGCATACACGTGCTGGAAACAGACATCTAGCATGACTTGGTGACGTTTCTGCAGATGATACATTCTTGAGTATTGATTTCATTGTCCAGGGAAAAAACGATTGATCAGTTCATTAACGCCTTTCTGGATCGGCTACTGATATCAAAGTATACAAAAACCTTACTACGTGTATATGCTCAGTAAATGACAGGGATTAAATTGTTTTGTAATAATTTATGTATTTCACAATGTAAACAAGGGCGTCAGATAGCATAAATTTTTTAGTTATGTTTTATTATTAATTAATTTATTTATTTATTCATTTATTTACTTATTTATTCCATGTTATTCTTCTTTTTATATTTTAATCTTTACTTTTGTTTTATTTTATTTTATGGTATTTCATTTTTTTTATTCATTCATTTATTAATCTGTTTATGTATCTATTTATTCATTAATTTTTTTTT